>JANSTX010011367.1:0-18548 GCA_027564355.1 Penthetria funebris
GTGTGTGTATAAATTATCAGAATCGCTTCAGATGATATTTGAAAACTAATACAATTTAAGATAGTTATAAAATAGTCTTCCTAAGAGAAAAGGACCAACTACCATTTTCTTAAATAAATCTGAAGACAGCACACTGCACCAAGAAAAACGATTTCCAATTTCCAAATCCAGCAAGTCACTATACCGAAACGTGTATTCAATTTGGCGATCTCTGAAATTATTAAGGAAAAAATGATAACGTGATGTTAAAATGTATTGTAGAAAATGATGTAAGATACCAAAAATTCTATCCTTTAGTGCAATGGAATCGCCATTCATTTATTAATAATTTATAGGCAGTTTTGAAAATGTTTGACCAAAAAAAGTGAATTAAAACTGAAGAAGAAAAAGTTGATTTTAATATTGCACAAGTGTATCCTACAAATACATAGACATAAACGTCCAACACTCACTATAGAAGTTAAGTTAAGTAAATATTTCATATTCTTGGTTAACTTAATTCGAGGTGGATTGCAATCTAGAAAAAGCACAGATTTTACATAGTTCAGTGCACAAGTGTCATCCATCATTTCATTCGTTAGTTCTGCTACTTTCTGTATTACGATAGAAAGTTGCATATAGAAATTGTTAACGAAAAACTGCTTCCATACATCAAACATCAAATGTCAACCGAAAATACTAATGAACTAATAAACAATGATACATGTACTTGATCGGTTCAAAATTTGTATGATTAAGTAGAAATGTGTGTAATATGTAATGTATGAAATGTAAATAATAATAATATGCAAAAAATAGGACACTAACACCTTGGACACGATTAAGTGCCAAACAATTTAGATATACTCTGATTGCGTTTCTCGTGGTACCGCGAGAACGTACATACATACATATTGAGCAAAACCATCTATCTTAGACACTAGTTAACTCAAAAGGTTCGACAGATCTTTGTAATAGGTAACTTTATGATCAAAATGTTACAGTGATTTAAATATCAGTGCAAGTACATTTAATTAATTCCAAATGAAAAACTTGACACTGTAATCAGAAAGCATATATAAATTAGAATCAATTTCAGAATAAACATAATTTCTTTTTTTTTGGAACTTCTTTTGTCAACACTAACAATAATTTTATTTAAACATAAAACTTTTCAATTTTAAGTATATAGAAACTTGTAATACTCTTGTACCCCATAGAAGAAGTGATATGATTATTGTTTTCATTGTAAAAACTTAAATAAAAAAGTTTTCAAGTAAAAATTTTCTTTTAAATCCCCAAAAGATATTTACTGTTGGAAAAATACCAAGAATTTTCCGCTCAAAAATACTTTTAATAATAAATTTTAGGAAATGAATTTCAAATAGTTCTGGTATACATAGCGTGCAATAAAATTTTCCAGTTTGTGATTACTATTTAATTTAGCACATTTAAAAAATTATCTATTAGAAATGTACCTATAAACGGCTTTAGTTAATATCAATCATTCTGTTTAATTGATTTCCTGATCGAATACTAACCGCATCAGTTACTACTAGCACTCGTACTACCAACAATTATAAATAATATTCGAAACGTCAATAACTATTCGTACATTGAACATAAACCATGCTTTAATTGACGAAGTTGACGGAGGTGGCACAGAAATTTAAGAGATACAAACTTGACACTTTTTCTTGAGGTTCAATAGAAAAATAAAATGAAAACGCTCAACACCTACATAATTTTGATAAGCCGACTCACGTATATCAAAGTAGCAGGTTACTTTATTGGTAAGCAATAAAGCAGAACATGCAGAGCCTGGAAACCACTGTTCAATAGTAAAGTAAAATTTGTTGCAATCGCACAAATTTACATACCAACAGAACAAGCATATACGGATGACAAAGGTGCAATTATTACGAATTATAAAACAAAACAAGAGAAACGTATAATTGGTTGCCAATTATTGGAAGTCCTGGAAATTGTTTAACCGATCACAAAATAATATATAAATATTCATTAAAGAAAATTGCGTAACTAGCATTTTCGCTTAAATTATTTGTATGGGAGGTACTTGAAGGAGTACTCCAATTTTTCTCACCATTGAACTATAGCTCACAAATGATATAAAAATGACGCGTATATAATTTCATGGCGATATGTCAAAGCAATCTCACGATGCACAATATACATGGGAGGTATTCCAAGGAGTAATCCGACAAAGCTTATACTCCCACACATTCTTTCAATTATAATATCAGTTACCTACGTAAAGTTGTAAGTTTGTATGTATTATACAAACAATTTCAATCTTAAAGGAGTAAAAAGTTTGTATGGGAGGTACTTAAAGAAGTACTTTAATTTTCCTCATCTTCGAACTCAGCCTCACAAATTGGATAAAAGTGACACGTGCAAAATTTTATAGCGATAGCTCAAAGCACTTTCTTATATTGTCTTTGATATTATACACCCAATTTTAATCTAGAAAAAGGAGTAAAAAGTTTGTATGGGAGGTACATGAAGGAGTACTCCAATTTTTCTCACCAACGAACTATCGCTCACAAATGATATAAAAGTGACACATGCATAATTTCATGGCGATATGTCAATGCAATCTCAAGTCATGATGCGCAATATACATGGGAGGCACTCCAAGGAGTAATTCGATTAAGCTTATACTCCCACACATTTTTTCAACTATAATATCAATTAGATATGTAAAATTTGAAGTCTGTATGTATTATTCAAAAAAATTTAATCTAAAAAATAAAAAAAGGAGTAAAAAGTTTGTATGGGAGGTACTTGAAGGAGTACTCCAATTTTTATTATTTTCGACCTTAGCCTCACAAATCAGATAAAAGTGACACGTGCAAAATTTCACGGACGGACGGACGGACGGGCATGCTTAAATCAAATTTTTTTTCAATTATAAGCACTTCTGTGTAATTTATTTTTCTGAGATGTTTATTTCTTGGCGTTATATGAACGGAATCAAATACAATAGACCCTTGGAATTTCGTTCCCAGGCCCTAAAAAAGGAGTAAGAAGTTTGTATGGGAGGTACTTGAAGTAGTACTCCAATTGTCCTCATCTTCGAACTTAGGCTAAAAAATCAGATAAAAGTGACACATGCATAATTTCATAGCGATTCAATGCAATCTCAAGTTATCGTGCGCAATATACATGGGAGGTACTCCATGGTGTAATCCGATTAAGCTTATACTCCCACACATTCTTTTAATTATAATAGCAGTTATATATGTAAAATTTGAAGTCTGTATGTATTATACAAAAAAAATTAATCTAAAATATAAAAAAGGGAGTAAAGAGTTTGTATGGGAGGTACTTGAAGGAGTACTCCAATTTTTCTCATCTTCGATCTTAGCATCACAAATCAGATAAAAGTGACACGTGCGAAATTTCATAGCGATATCTCGAAGCATTCTCAAGTTATTGTGCGCATAGATCAACTTTTTTTCAATTATAACCACTTCTGTGTAATTTTTTTTTTTCTCTGAGATGTTTATTTCTTGGCGTTACATGAACGGAATCAAATGCAACAGACCATTGGAACTTTGTTCCCAGGGTCTAAAAAAAACTTATATTGTTACTTGTATGAGTTGTGTTAGTGCAAAGTGCAAAGTTTAATGGATGTGCCAACATATATGAGCTATATGTTTGATTATTGGACACATTTTGTAATAAAATATAGGAAAATATTATATTTTTCAAGTTTAGTAGCAGGCGATCAGGTATGTTAGAAGATATTTCAAAATTCATGTTTAGCACTTATTTTACTTTAGGGTATAGAAAACATTTCCTTTTTACCCTGAAACAGATGAATTGTTTCATTAATCTACTACCGTGAAGCTACATAAGTATTACAGTAAGACAATATTGTATTACCGTGATACAACATACAGTGAAATTATTGATCTCGGTATTTGAACGTGATCAGTTCCAGCTTCAGATCAAACATTTGTTAGTAGGCTATATAATTTCATAGATAGATGTGATTGTCTTATAGAAGAAAAATTTAATGTTGCAAAAAAAATGTTTTCATCAAATTTATTGTTTTTTAAGTAAAACTGTTATAAATGAAAAACCTAAATGTTTTATTGCCGGAAAATATTTCCTCTCTTGTCTTTGATTACTTATTGATTTTAAAAGAAATAAGAGATCTTCCACCTGTACATATTGCAATGGAAAAAAACTTTATTTATTTTATGTTTGTCGTTAAACTTACATTCCTCTTTTTTATTTATGAAGATCCACTGTTCCTTTATAATATACGTGCGATACACAGTTTTCTTGAACCACCTCTGAATATTTATTGCAGTGATTTTTCCTTTTAGTGTTTTCACTTTTTTAAAATTATATTTAGTTGTAAAAGCAAAGCTTTTTATTTATTCATGTATTCCTTAAGATCTTGCATATATACATTTACTTTTTATCAAACTGGTACAATCTCAGAATTGAAATATTGAAATAAAATCAAATCAGTTTCCTTTTTACTGGCAATGTAATTTCTTGACACTCATAAAATTGATAAAAATAAAAATACACATCATGGAATTCTTAGATTTGAATTTCAAACTAATTTATTTTCAATAATTTAGAAACTATAATTTCATGTATACACTGAAATATAAACTGAAATACATAATTATTCTAAAGCTACACACGAGCTTTTTTAAAAGTATGTTCGTCAATTTATGAATTCCTGATGATACTTCTCTATTTAGTATCCAAACACAGATGAAATTGCGATGATATTATTAATACATGTTATCAGGAGTACATAAACCAATACAATTATTCTAAAGCTAAACACGGGGGCTTTAAATTTATAAAATATGTACTACTTTTTAGGCTTAGTTCTGTTTAGTATCCACACACACACACATGGTGTTTTGATTAATACATATTATCAGGAGTGTCAAACCAAAAACCGGACAGTTGAACAATATGTCCTTTAAAGTACTTTAACACCATTTTAATTATAGGTTTTATTATACTATTTCCAAAGTGCCTGCATAGATAATAGAAAACTAATAAAAAATTTCTCACAAATCAGGCAATTTCCCAGTTGAACATTAAAAATGAGTTTTGTTATAGTCTAAATACTGTTTAGTCTATTAAGAAATTGTGGCATTGATATGATAACTATTACTTTGAACTACAAACCATTTTTCAAATCCAACTGTCAAACTTAATTTAAAGTGATCGATACTCGACTTTTTGTCATATCCATTGTATTTAGAAATTAGAAATTAATTCCAATTCAATTTTAACTCTAAATAGTATTCATTATTGTTTATATCCATTTATTTATTTATTTACCAGGGTCTTTTACTACATCTTTTCTGGCTCAAAATTAATTTATAATTTATAAAATAATAACTGAAACTTGATTTCAGCTAATATTACAATTTTGATAATTTTATAATCCAATGTAATTTAGATAGATAGTCCTCTATACACCAGAAATGATCGATCCGGTTAACGATGAAATCGTGTGGCGGCAAACATGAGTAATCATATTATCATATTTCTTCTATATTGTAAGAACTATTGTAATTAGGATACAAATTTCCACCTAAATAACACTACCATCATATTTTCGATTCTAAAACACTCTAGCAGACTTGTCAATAAAATAAAAATTCTGCTCTTTAAGTAACTAATAAGGTCATTGTTGTATTTTTGTGTCTTGATCAACAAATGGACAATTTAGAATCTTCGAACGAAAATTTTTATGGTTGTTTACTGAATAGACAGAATAGACAGAATATTTCTAATATAAAGTACCAAAATATATAGTCATATAGTCTGTGTACATATGTACATCAAACATTATGTGCATTAAGCGTGATGTATATAAAAACCAACACCAACTCATTTTTTTTTTTCTTTTACCTATTGTTTTCATAAAGTTTCGTCCTGGAGCCTTAAAGTTTTCCTGTTGTTAATAAAGTTTCTTAAATCTTCAGAGAAAGCATTAAGTGAAAATTAAAAAAAAGTATATCATTTAAATAATTAATAATCAAAAAAGAAATTTAATCATTTTACAAAACATAAACATATTTACTGTAAAATTAATTTTTCTTACTGTGAACGATATTTTATTATAAAGGATCGTGTCTCAGATATAATGTTTTCGTTAAAGTTCTAAACCTCCTCTTAAACGGAAACAATTATTAAATGGGGCTTTTTTTTTTTTTGATTAAATTATTAATTAAAAATTGTAATATTTATTGTTATACATAATAAAGTTATTAAATATTCCTCTCGACGATAAATATTTGTATAAAAATTATTAATTTTTCCATGGTTATAAAGAAAAATGTATATACACACTCAGTTTAAAAACTTTCATTTTCATTTGATTTTTCCATAATAACACCGGCGATAAAATGGAAAACACTTTTTGTTTATCTTCATTTTTCGATAAAACTTTTATAATACTGACAGAGTATTTACCTTCCTAAGTGTCTGAAACTTTGCTGATGTGATCCCAAAATATTACTTCTCTGAAACGATATAAGATGTGATATTCTCTCTTTTATGTGCATATCGTCGTGCTAAGGGATGGTAAATTCTAGATTTAGAATAATTTTTTTATATATATATAATGCTCATATATTTATATATTGCAATGTGATGGTCCATTTCTATTACATGTAATACTAAAAAAAAAAAAAGAAAAAAAAATAAGTAAAAGCCGTAATAACTTAAGATATTATGGAGCTTCAATGAAAAAAGTATATAAAAATTTTGATATATGAAGTTGAAGTGTACAAAGAAAACCAAAAAAAAAAAATTAAAAAGAAAATATAAAAAGAAAAACCTTTAGTTGGATGGAAAACACATTCTTCTTGAAAATATAATGTGATTCTGTGTACCCTCTACTACCCCATATATAGATACGTATGCATAAAAAAGGGAAATGTTTTAAAGGTTTAAGTTATTGGGTTGGAAAGAAAGATGAAGATTTCAGTTATAAAGCTCAATCGAATAGTAGTTATATTATTGATGAGTCTTGTCTTTCATTCTTCATGGTCTCCATACAATAGCTGCTGTATAGATTGTGAACCCTTATACATGCGAAAAAATATTGGGGTACTTTATACATATTATTATTCGAAAGAAGCAAAATGCTGTAAAAATATGTTATTTTAATAAAAATTAATGGATTTTTTATGGCACAATTTTTGTTTTTTTTTTTTTTTTCTTTTTTTCCTCTTTCCATTTCTCCAATGATAACATAAATAAATTTCGAGTAGTATTGTCATAAATATTTAAAAGATTATCTTATTTTCCTACATAAATTTATGTGAATTCTTGTATGTATACACAGAAATTTACATTAGAATTAAATCTGCTTGTAAACATTTATATTGTGAGTCAACCTGATGACTGACATCTAATTATGAGTATGATGTCGAAGCATGTATTGCAATTAGTCATTATCATTCATCTTAATATTTACGCCTATAGGACGCACAGAGTTTGATTAATTTGTCGTTTCATATATAACATCAATTGTCAAGTGAAAAACTGCACTAGTTTCTAATGTACAATAAAAGAAGAATTGTGATTATACAGAGTGTTACCAGTGGTAAGTTGTAGAGTGAAATCAGAGTGATGACTACAAATCGTAAATAATAATCGTTTTTTGTTGTGCGCTGTACGCGAATGTGAATTATTGATAAAATAATATTGAAAAAATGTTGTATGTCTTTGCTAAAAACTAATGAGACCTTCTTAACTGTAATGTGCGCATCAGATAATTAGCAGTCCTGTTTAGAATTATTAATTAATTAGTTTTCTGATGGTTTTATATGTGAAGCTGATGAAAATTATCGAAAAAGATTCTAATTTAATATATTTGTACAATTATTTTTGAAAATGGCAAATATGTGTCGTCTTATTAAAAAATAAATTGTCAATTATAATGTCATGTCTCCCATTTCAAAACACAATTGAGATTACAATATTACACCAATAACAAATAAAAATAAATAAATAATCAGAAATCCTGTGAATTATATTATATAATGTAATTTCATCATTTCAATCCTTATAACTGCTACAGAATATAACCATTTGACATATTAAACCATATGTAATTTTTGGAAAATGTCATGAATTTGTCAGTCGTGTATATTATGGTGAACGAATTCACAAATCATCTTTTATCTCCTCATTACAATTTTTTGTTTTTTGTTAAAATCGTTATTAATAAAATATCCTTCTGATTATATGTACGACTTCTTCTCCTAGCGTATGTACGAATATACATAGTGTTTTTGAATAATAATAGGTCCTATTTTATCGATAACATTAAGTATGTAATAAATATTTTATTATGTACATAAAAAATAAATATATAAATATTATATAGCCTATTTTAATAAAAAATGTCCTAAATGCTTTTGTTGTTATGAAACGATCAATTATATAAAATCGTATGTGAAAAATATGTTTAACGTATTCTCGTTAACATATTGCGAATTCATTTTTAAGGAAATTCAAATTTTTGATATGACAAATTGAATATTTTCACTCATGAATTTATTACATTATTGTATTCAATTTTTTTAACATAAATGATGATTACCATTGTTTTTACGGTATGTCACAATAAAGGACCAATTTAAGACAACACCCAGCCTTTGCATACGAATTTTCAATACCGTATATGATTTTTATATATGCCAGAAAAAAAAAAATAAAAATAAAAAAAATCATTTATACCATTCCTGTATTCGCAAACAATAAGGAATTCTTATAGAGTTTATTTTCCCATGGTAGTTGGTTGGTTGGTTTGATTCAATGGATGGAAATAAAATGTCACTCTTAAAACATTGTCTCACATTAAACAATACTATGTGACAATGACAGACGAATTTAATGTGAACGATGACTTATGATAAATGTAAAGTTTTGGCATTTACCTTTTTGACAATTTTCCTCCCCCATATGCACAGCGTTAGAATTTGTATGGATACATTTTTGGTCTATGTAACACCAACCCTTATATATATATATATATATATATATATATATATACGAGGATATGCAAAGCTTACAAAGTATACCTACAAAATACTTAAGAGAAAATAAGCTTTTCCTTATAACTTGACAGATGAAAGATGGCGATAGATAATCATATGAAATTGCACAGCATTCACCCATTATATGACGTAATAACATAACCATGTAAAAAAGGGCTTTTTTTCTTTATGACTGTCATAAAATTTTGCATATATGAGGAAACTCATAGAAGAATTTTCAATAAGGTTTCTCTACTTCAATACCAATTTAGAATTAGGTGATTTTTGATGTTTTAAGAATAATATTCTCAAGTTTTAATTTTAAGCATCGCTTCTTTTTTTTTTTTGACAATAATTTGACACTAATATAATCATAAAAATTGTATTATTAAAAAATATAAATGTCTAGAAATTTGCAATCTCATTATATTTTTCTATTAAATTAACACACACCAACTATGTCTAGTAAATGGGATTAGCTTAAAATTCGCGCAGACAAACAGCGACCCTATTAGAGAGTTTCTGTTGATGAGAATAGATTAAGGTGTCAGAGTAAAAAATATTAACTTAAATGCATGTCAAATACAGCAACAGCTCATTGTTTTCGTAAGAAATAAAGGCCGTAGCAACTATAAAATTACAGGCGTACCGAAATCCAACTAAGAGGATCTCCATTAGAATCTAGAGTTTTAGTATAAGTAATTTTTTAGAGTTCCTAATTCATTCCAAATACCATACTAACAGTCTTGATATATTTTTGCTGAAATTATAAATTATTTTAATTATAATTCATTTTGTCATTATTCCACTATTTAGTTAAGTAGTATCGTTTTAAATGAATCAAATCGGAACTAAAATCAATTTTCAAAAATCCTAATGATAAAATGAATGAATTTATGTATCATCAAATATAGATTTTCAATCCCGAACTATAAATAATTTTACCAAAATTTTCGTTATTAATTTTAACTTAAAACTTATAACTTAATATTTGTAAAAGAAGACATAAACAAACACCATCAAGAGTATATCATCGCATTAAATTTAAATATACATTTTATGTATGATAAAAGTTTCAAATTTAACTTTTGGTTAAATTATGTATACATAGTCAATATATTATAATATTCAAAAGGGTTGCTCCTATAATATATGTATTTCTATTTAGGTGACGTATCCTTAAAACAGTAAGCCATAAGCGATACTAAAGGCTAAAATTAATGAGTCACAATAAACCAAATAGAATTACAAATATGTTTATGAAAAGCTTTCGAACTTATAAACTAATAGTATACACATTCTTGTTTTGTTCTATATACGACTATAGTCGGTAGCATATCTAGTTGCTAGACACATATAAGTATCTAGATTTTACAAAAATAACAGGCTGTTATTCAAAACATAAATTTAAATAAAATTTATCTAAAAGTGTATAAATTCCATTTATTATTTTGTTATATACTCTGCTGTCAAAATTTGTTTTCAATTTATAAATGTTTTCAATCCTTCTCTATCATTTTTAAAACAACTTATCATTTTAAATAATAATCCATGTGGAAATATGAAATTTTCTTTCTTCTAGCATGAAAAAATTGATTAAAATAGAAATAGGATATAGATTTTCTATTTTGGAGGATATGCAGCTAATGGTGATTATTGTGATTATTCTACATTAATTAAATACATTTTTGTACATTTGGCATCCCATCATTATGGTTAGCACATCTTTGTTACTTATCTGTTTTTTATATTATTACAGTATCATTTACAGGCGTATACGCCTATAAATGATACCAAAAATGGAATTAAATTTTTAAAATTTGGTGTTAAGTGAAGGAACAAAAAAAAAAATAAATTAGTTAATGGGTGGCACATTGTTAATCTAATATTTTCGAAATATCTTTGAGAACTTTGTGTTAAATAAACAATGTGTTAAATAAACCTGATACCTGATACCTGAAAACTTTCTGAATAACTAACATGTTTGGAAGTAAAACGAAGTACATATATCATTTCTATTACCTAATATTTTGAAAATGTTCACAGTAACAATTCGTATGTATGTTTGTAAGAAAAGAAAAATCAATAATTAAAGTTTTCCACCAATGATTCAACTTAAAAGTTTTTCATCTTGTTTGAACATACACGAAAACTTTTTAAATAAATTGATACATTTTTCAAAAAAATAAAATCCATTTCTCTAAAGTTTACATAATATTTTCAAACATCATATAACTTTTTGAACTTACTTTTTACGCTTATTTTGTGTCGTACTATGAATATTTGCAAATAAATTGTAATTTGTTTCCAATTTTAATATTTTTTCAAAACTTTTTTTTTAGTAAAACATTTTAGTTAACTAATGTTTTGAAGGTGAATTTCATATTTCACATGATTTAAAAATTTTGAAAAGCATATTCCGTTTCTAATGCAACAAATGAAATTTAAATTTTCTTTTAGAGCTTCAAAGCTTTATAATAAATAAACATAGATAAAGCATTAAGATGTGCTGTACGAATGCAAATATTACAACACATTAAATATTATATATGGACTCAATATAATAATTGTGATCTTATCGTAATACTAACATGCGGTTGTACGTTAAAATTTATGTGGTGTCATATTAGAAATTAAGTGGTTTCATGGTAACATATATTATGTATATGTGATCTCAAGGTAAAAATTATGTGATCTCAAGGTATATGAAAATTATTAAAATGATCACTTATTTCTATGTAGTGCAAAAAAAAACAAGTTCTATATCCTGAAATTAACACAAATGATTAATTTGAATTTTTGTATGCATTCTATTATTTCTGCTCGCCTGTCACTAAATTAAAAAGGAAAATTTCTCTCGCATACTACAATGACGCATTATAATAAATATACCAACAATACCTTATCCTAGCAAAAAGAAAAAAACCCTTATATGATCTAATGGCAAAAGAATTAGGAGAACTTGTCATTGTGACAGATATCCTACTTCACTTTAAAAATTCCGGCCTAATACTAAATTCAAAATGTTTGTTGTTTTTTTGTATTGATGCTTACAAAGGTGGTCTGTAATAATTATACAGTACATGACGCAGGATGATATCATATCTTAAAATACTGAATGCCCTAACCTGTTTCCATAAGTGATCTCACAATTATAAAACAAGGAAAGTATTCATTATGGCAATTATTCTGCTTGACTAAAAAAATCAATTCTGTTCACCATATCTAATTTATATTATTCTTTTAACTGTTTATTTATGATAACATTAAATGGGATTTTATATATAGTAATATTTATTATGTGATCTCACGGTATTAAATTTAATAAAATATTGATGCTCGCTCGTAACAGATCGTCATTGAATAGGCATACATATCCTATAACCCTCAATTCAATGTATGCTCTCGTGATCATGTTTCCATGTATGATCTGGCGATTATAGAGTACGAATACATTTCATTGTGACTGTTAATCTGAGTGATAAAACAGAAATATTTGTGTTGAAATCGTTCCAGCTCACCTGAAATTAATTCATATAATTATTTTAACTATCTACTTTATACGGACTCACGGTAATATTTATGTAATAAATATTAAATATCTCTTGTTAAAATTAATACTGTTTCACGGATATAAATGTGGTATCACGCACGATATACTGTTATTATTGAAATAATTCACTTATTCTGCCGCAGGGTAAAAAACATATATTTCTATTATGAACCTCATGACAGTCACTTTAGGAATTGTAATCAAATCATCATTGCTGACACCCACTTTATTGTCTATATGATAATAATAAATATTAATATGAAAAAAAAAGGAAAAACTTGAACATTTTCTCTGAATCTATTAAAATAAATTTTTCCTTTTTTTTTTTTTTTATCCTTTTGAATTACTTTAAGATTCATTTGATATGACTGTCTAGACCAAATTAAGAACATATCTTTTGTTCTTCATTTCAATTTTTATTTTTATTTATTTTATATTTTTTGGTCTAATGGAAAAATATGTCAAGACGAATCTAATGCAGAAAATATAAGAAAACATTGATATAAAAACAATTTCGTTTTTTTTATATTTAAGAAAATGTAACGTATATAAATAAGGGTGGAGATAGGATGGGATAATCGCAGGATTTTTTTAACCATTGAACACTGGTAAACGAAGTAATGACGAATGGAGTGACCAAGTATCATTAGGCTGCTTAATCTATATTTACTTACATACGGTAGTACTGAAAATACGGTCACAACTATACGTGTAGAGGCATGTGATTGAGTTCAAACACAAAATTTTTTGCGGCTTATTTGGTACTTATTAATTTGCCTACCGCTCTAATAATATTCAGCAAATCAGCTACATGCTTTACCGTATATTAGAAATTAATGTAGTTTTCCTGTTGACATTTAATGTTTTATGGAAACGGCAAATGAATATAATAATTATGCCCTAGATGATACCATTGATGCTTGATTATTACATAATTAATATCATATATTCAATAACTGCACACATCGTATGTGAATCATGGGAAAACTCATCGTTAAAGTAAAGAAGCTTACTTAATCTTTGTACGCTCTACAAATGCTATTCAATGTATGGAAATATGATGTTTCTAATGTAAGAAATCATTTTTAAAATAAACTTAATTTTTATAACTATGGGGTCCTCTAACATACCTACTTTCAAGAGATTTACCATAAATTATTATTCATAATTTCATTTACACAGTATTTTTGTAAATTTTCCTTTTTATTTTATACTTTATGAAATGTTTACCTTTATTATCCGCACATAAAATTCATATTTGAAGTACAACAAAAAAAATATAGGATCAATTATAATTATCCTATAACACATTTGAATAATTCGGTAGAGTAGCGCATACATTTCAGATTCCTGACATTTGCTGCAAAGATAATTTTGCTATAATCATTTGGGAAATCCATAGCCATTATACAGACATATATCGTGATTCAGTTACAGAGTAGACACAAGATGTATCAAATAGCTTTCATGGTCGATACAATATCCATATCAATAAAATTAGTATTTTATCGTTTACACCATGTCCTTCTCTTCAACCGTTTACAAATCCTGCAATTTTTTTTTTTCTAATATAAATTCTGATAATTATGTTCTCTTGATTCAAAAAATTGTATAAAATTCATTTATTATTATAAACATTATACAGTCAAAGTTTTAGGATAAGAATGTTGATTAATTTTTAAGCATTTATGGATTTGTACCAGGACATCATAATGTTTAAAGATCAAGTTTTTTATTACATACACAAAATAATCTCCTTAGATACCAAAAAAAAATAAAAACATTATCACAATACACAAGTGAACTTTTCTACCGACTGTACGGCGAGAGACCCGAACATTGACAAATTCCTTCATGACATTCATTATAACACCATAACGTAAGACCATAATTTTCTTATTGTGATATTTTACACCAAAAATATACTCCCTGCTTAACAAATGGGCTTAAGAAACAGTTACTCAATTATATACATTGTTACAATTTCGATTCAAAATCGATCGAAAATTCACAATTTCTACGACTCTTGATTGCACGAAAAGCTTTCGATACCGTAATGATAAAAGCGCGGTAATTTCAAAAATGAAACACTTACATAGTTTTCTAACTAAAAGATCATTTAAAGTACGCGTAAATAAATGCACCTCTGAAGTATTTTCAGTTTTGTACCGTGATGTAATTCATAGTATATATATTGTAGTATCGTATTTTGTATTCAGTTGTATGTGAATTTCATATGCTTTATTAATATAAATGAAATAATATAACTAATAATATCATATTAATTATATCATTTAAAAGTAAATAAAATAAACCACCCTCGTAATCTAAAATGAGAACTTTTCTAATACATTCTGTCACACCTGGTGCTGCTTCATCTTTCCCATTTACAATATCGGATGTTGTTAACTGAAGTGTATATTTTGTACTCATCATATTATAAGGAATGTAATATAATTTATATTTTAACAGAACGAAATTAGTTTTTCTATTATATGTGATTTTCCTTTTGGAAAATCTTACCATAATATACTGAGAGATACTGGGTCTTAATATATACAAATAGATGTGGTATACTGACAGGACAAATATCACCTTTATGCTTGTTGAAACTGACATAAGAGGAGAAAAGTTTTCTTGTATATATACAATTAGATTAGAATTCTGTATCTCAACATCTTTGGTTTACGTACTTTGATGGGGGTCAAGAAAAGTGATTTGTTTTTTTTTTTTTTTTTTTTCTTCCTTTTTACGTTTAGGATATACTATATCCATATACCTTCTGTAAGAAAAACAAACAAACGAACAAGCAAACAAACAAACAAACATTGAAACTAATAAAATTATGTTTCTGCTGATGCGTGATTCGTATTTAATAAAACAGAAAGATATTAAAAAGAAAATGATCCTCATAATAAGGGAGAAACAAATTATTATTTGTTTTCTTATTAGTCTATAGAAGAAACTATGTATTTATATGATATATAACAGATAGATGTGAACGTTTGGTTTTGGAAAGGGGATGTGAACTGAAGATGTGAGAACTCAAGATGTGAAATTTAAGAATATTTTGGTATGGGTTGCGGATTGCTGCTGGTTGTATACACATGACATGGAATGATATATAAAATATAACTATATAGGATTAACTAACTCATCTGTGAGGGTACAATGTGTCAGCAAAATATTCATTTATATTTAAGTAGATAATACAATTATGTATCTTATTAGCTAATGAAATAAATACATATATATACATTAGACAGTATATGCCTACTCAGCAGTCTATATCTCTGCTGCGAAAGTGCTGAGCTTGCATAGGTGTTCTGTAGTTTCCCTTTCATCTACATGGCCATCAAATTGAAAAAGATATCCAATCTTGACGCGTGGTCTCCGACCGGCTAATGTTCTGTGAACACTACCACAGACGTTTTACTCCGCCCAAACTCGGGCCAACTAATCCTAGATAATCTGCATGTAGGTAGCCTTTTCCACCTTTAGCCAGTCTCATATAGTATAAGCCAGTTTGTTTGTTTAGTTCGCTGAGTGGCGGCAGAGAAATTTGCTCCGCCAGTGATATATCAAGACACGGGACCTGCCTGGCCAGTTCGTCGACCCTCTCATTTTACCTGCAATGTCCATGTGGCTATGAACCCATAACATTATAATTTCGGCCGCTTTACTTGCCTCCATCAATGCGAGGAAGCATTTCTCGACCAGTTTTGATTTGCAGACCGACGAGGTAAGCGGCATATTGGTGGCCATACTATCCGTGGCTATCGCCACTCGTTGTACGAGAATTGAAGCAGACAACAAGAAGGCACATGCCTTCCAGACAACAAACAATTTCGCTTAGAATAAGCTTGAATTGTTTGATAGCCTAAAGGATTCTGCTACGCTTAGAGTGTCTGAGAAAACCCCAGCACCAACGCCGGCTTCCATCTTGGAACCGTCGGTGGAAATCATGGTATCGATACCATCCAAGAGGTTTTCGTACTTCTACTCCGCTCGTGTGGGATATTTGGTAGCGAATCTTTTGTTAGGCAACAACTTTGGCGCCGAATAGTCAATATCATAATTTCATGAGGTAAGATGCGCAATATGTTGCCATGCCCGTACGTCCTTTCTTGAAAAGCGTCTAATGCTCTCAGTCTTACGGTATTACGTGAGGTCGTCAATTTGGAGTATCAGTGCACAGGGAACAGAGACAAAAGAGCTTTGAGCGATTCCGTGGGCATCGTTCTTAGCGCTCCCGTAATACCTTTCATAGCGCATCTCTGCAACCGCTCCATGCTAGTTCTGTTTTGCCAAACATTCTACTACAGGCGTAAAAAGCCGTGCGTGCCCTTTTACTCCTTTATTGAACATTGGGCCCCCAACTCAGTGTGGGATCCAATATTACTCCAAGATACTTAGCCCTCTGCGAAAGTACTAGATTTGTACCCCCCATCTTTAGGAACCTAAAACTTTTTACTTTCTTGGTAATCAGAATTAACTCTGTCTTCCCAGGGTTGACGTTGGCTCCACACCAAAAAGAATGAGCGCATCTTTGATTGCTACCACCTTTACATTGTTAAACGCTTCCTCTATATCCAAGAATGCGGCTAATGTATATTGTTTATATGTCAGGGCATGCTCCACTGTGTGCACTACTTCGTGCAGTGCCGTTTCAGTGGATTTACCCCCACAGTACGCGTGTTAAGCCTTAGATATTGGAATTCTTTGCAGTAATCTACGGATATAGTTATCAATAAAGCATTCTAGGGTTTTGAGAACAAAAGAAGTGGTTCAGACGAACACAGGCTCTAAAAAAAAAATTCAGCCGTGGAATCGAAATCTCTTTAGTTTCCTGTAGCATGACTGGAAAGATACAGTCTACTCTTGCGGATTTGTAGGGCGAGAAGCTACTTATGGCCCTGCTAATACTCTCTGACGTAAACAGAACGTTCTCCCAGTTATTGGCAGTCCCTACTTCCTCTATATCTACGTTCGTAGTGTCGATTACATTATCTGTGCAATCGGGGAAGTGGGTTGACATAAGAAGCTATAGTTTCTCTTGTTCGGTTTACTGGCCAGTGTTCAAAACTAGAGCTAGAGTGGCTCTTAGCTAGAATTTTCCTAACTGTTGCCGACTACCCTGTTTCCTCCATGGATTCACTTAAACTTTTCCAGTTTTCGCATTTGGCACATTTAATATCTTTCTTATATTCTCTTAGGGAGTCTTTATAAGGCTACCAGAAATTGTGTCTGTAACAGATATTGAACAGTTCTCTGGTAATTTTTCTGTGATCAGATAAGTTTTTATTCCACCAGGGTGGAACCGATACTTTGAAACAGAGTACTCATCATCCTCGGTCGTAGGCTTCCCTACCTTGTGCTTGATGATGTTACGAAATCTGTTACAGTTTGTTTTTTTGGGGTTCTTTAGGGCTGTCAACCTAGATCCCGATGTTAAAGAGTATTCAACTATGTTCCGAAAAAGATCACTTGTTAGATATTCTCCACCGTTTCACCTATAGGGAATTTTTGGGGTTATTAATCAGGTTTATCTCAATAATGTCTTTCTAATCTTCAAATGTTACCGAACTCGGAAAAGTGAATGTTGGGACATTATCCCTGTTACACACTTCTAAATTATTAGACCCTGGGAACGAAGTTCCAAGGGTCTATTGTATTTGATTCCGTTCATGTAACGCCAAGAAGTAAACATCTCAAAAAAAAATTACACAGAAGTGCTTATAATTGAAAAAAAAGTTGATTTAAGCATGTCCGTCGTCTGTCCGTCCGTCCGTCCGTTCTTTCGTGCGCATGATAACTTGAGAATGCTTCGAGATATCGCTATGAAATTTTGCACGTGTCACTTTTATCTGATTTATAAGGCTAAGTTCGAAGATGAGGAAAATTGGAGTACTCCTTCAAGTACCTCCCATACAAACTTTTTACTCCTTTTTTTA
>JANSTX010011378.1:0-12467 GCA_027564355.1 Penthetria funebris
ATAATAAAAATAGACAAGACACATAATAAGAATGAAAATATTAATTAAAATGTTTCCTGCCCTTTGAACTAATAAAAATAAAAATTTAAAAAAATATTTATTATGAATTTGACAATTTCAAATGAATAAATAAAAAACAATCAATTCAAATTTTATATTATTATATAAAAAGAGAAAAACAGTTTGTTTTGATTTTTTAAAAAACTAAATATGTGCAATTATGTTTGTAAACATTTTTAAAAATAATAATTAATTGGGAAAAAAATCAAACTTAATCAAAAAAAAAAAAAACATACATAAATGTTGATCGGTAATTTTTTTTAAAAAAAATTATAAAATATTTTAATTAATTAAAAGTGTGCAACGAAATAATAATAATTTTAAAACAAAAAAATGAATAAACAATTCAGTTGTAAAAAATAAATGTACACAATTACAGTTTAGGAATGACTTCAAATAGCGGTAGTATGAATGACGAAGGCGTAGATATGTATTTTAAACAGGTTAGTTACTTCAGATTTAAACTATGTAGATAGATACCGATTTACAAAATATTGGTGAAAAAATGACAAAATTAGTTATTGGGCTAATTCAGTAGCCTGTTAGACATTCACCTCTGCAATGTAGATATTTGGTATGCATAAGTCGTTTACATTTAAATCTCGTCATATCATTCATATCATAATAAACACATGTTAGTGCAAATTTTTCTTATTGCTCATTGCAATATTACATTTAAGTTTTAAACTCAAGATTTTTTTATTCGAGGCTAAAAAAAATGGTGTTAATGTCGTGTTTGTCGAATGGTTGAAAAAACATTTCAACAATAAACTCTCTGACGATTTATGCACCAGTCTACTGAAATAAATATTCAATTGTATAACTGGATAATTATAATTGATCCTATGTTATCCAGTAGAAAACTTTCAATTATAATTGTTTGAGTTGTAAAGAAATATCATAATGACGCCCTTGCCGCGATACACTTTTTTCACACAATTAATTTACGAAAATTACCAGTTTTTTTGTGATTATAAATAGAATGTTATGTATGATTTTTGAAACGCCAGTTTTCACCCACCCAATCAGTTTCTACCGGAACCGTATTTGTCATCAACGTAATTCATAATCAAAATATTTTACTTTAATTAGTATTTCATCTTTTTTCTCTTAACAATAGTATTTAAATTAATTTAAAAATTCAAAATAACAAACAAAAAAAATATTTAAAATAAACCCAAATAAAATTAAGAAAAATCATTAAAATTAACGCTAATTAAAAAAAAAACTTTTAATTGTATAATTGTAAATATTTAAACAACAAAAAAAATAACTTCTGTATGTTCTTTTTTTATAGTTTTCAGCACAGGTTTTTTTCATTTTACTTTCCTTATTTTTAATCTTTTAATTAATTATATATTTTAAGGATCATTTCCACTTAATAAGAAAACATTCCATCATATCATAAATTAAACAATTTAACACATTTAAATACATACATAATAAACAATATATGCATTATAAATAAATAAATATTAAATTTTGAATTATTTTACTTCCTTTTTTGTTTTATTTAAAATAATACAATTATAATTTTAAAACTAATTTATAATTTTTTAAAAAAAAACATTATGTTTACCACAATTTTTCTGATCGACGGCAAGAAAAAGAAAGATCAAGCTGCAAGAAAATACGAAGGTTTTTTTGTATTTTTTTATACAAGAATGTCAAAAATATTAAATTTTTTGCAACGAACTCGCTTTATTACACTGAGAAATTAACAGTTAGAAACTAGAGAATTGTAGCGGAGAATAATTTAATGATTTTATATTGAAATGGCACCACAGTTTTCAAATCATTACAGGGTATATAGAAGAATTGTATGTGTAACTTCATTTCTACCCTCAGATAATCAGGAAACTCATATGAAATTGATGATAATGGTAGTGCTGATCAACATTCTCATATATGTGTGTATTTTTTATATATTATTGTAATTTTGCGACTTATATATTTTTTTTAAATTAGAAGTTTTGCACCCTTCGGGTTCTGTAAGCAAACCACACTTGAACATATGTTAGATTCGATGCTGTATAACGGTAAATATCATTTTATTTGTCATCAATTTCAGTGACTCACTTAAGTGGGAACATGAAATATATCAATCACAAAAATGATTGTATTATCATATGATTATTAAATAAAATTGCAAAATAAATTTAAAAAATTAATGATTTGTTACAAAGTAAACATTATTTCTACAACTAACACTTGGTGATTCTCGCGATAGAAATTTATTATGAAATTTGCAAAATTTATTCTTCTCATTATCGCCGGTCGAAAAATTGCAACTTTACTTTAATGTTACAATCTTAAATATTCTGCTTTTTAGAAATATATAAATTTAATGTAATTTTTTATGCGTTTTTAATATAATGCAAATTTTTTCGTTTCCTCATATATTTATAATAAGTAGGTTGTTAAAATTATAATTTTTTTTTTTACAGTTACATGTTAAGTTTGTTTATGTTTCTTTTGCCAATAACGGTGCATTTTATTTTAGTTTTGTTTATTTTTTTAAGTGGATATCAATATGAATCTGAAATAATTTTTTTAGTAAAATCGATAAAACATTTAAAACATTTAAATAATTTATAGCAAATATAAATTTGAAAGTAATTATATTTTCATATTGAATAACGATAAAGTATTGTGAAGAAGACAATTCAATAATCGAGTTAAAAAAAATCGACACTTCTTTTTAAAGTAATCAGTACCGCAGAAACGAATTTGGATAATATGACGCGGTCAAATCACTAAATTCTTCACAACTTGTCTTTCTAAAAACTGTGACCAATCTCAAACTTGAATGTCAATTTTCGATTATATAAAAATTTTCGGTTCTCATATGGGAATATTATTAATATACTATTCAAATATGATTTCAAAAATAGTGCAATTTTGAATCAATATTTATTGTCGCTTAAAGGCGAGTTTTTAAAAGAATTTTTATTTCGGGTGTTTTTATCTTTGAAAAAAAAAAATAAAAATAATTTAGAAGTAACTTTGATTAAAATGGATTAATATTATCGTGCATATATATATATATATATATGTATTTCTAATAGCTTGGTTTTGATTTAACCTAAAAAACGACTGCAGAATTCACATGATAATTTGCTACCTCAATCAAAGTGCTAGTACTAATGTGTAAAACTCTGATTTTGAACTAATAGTTCCCATCAGTACAGGAATTACCCAGCAGAAATAAAAATAAAAATAGTCTGCTGGGTTAGCTGAATCTCGTCTCGTTACAGGTTTATTTACTATTTACGACTACAAGCAGTTTTATTTTTAAGCCATTGTTCGATTTGAAATTTTATTTTAGTTTAATTATTTTGTAATAAAAAATTATAGCCACCGAAAACCCTAAGAAGATATACCAAAGAAAATTTATTATAATTTTTATTACAAAAAAAATTAAAATAAAGTATTGTTCCTCATTCAAACCAATAAGTACGGATAGAAGCAATAATAGGCAGACATATTATAAATGTGAACTTAATGTCTGTCGAGTATCAATTTCAAATAATTCAAAACCGAAGATAGTCATCAATTTCTTTCTATTCATTATTTTGCATCTTTTTACAGAAATTGTTTAAAAATGTAATAACGGTACTTTAAAGAATACAATTGTGAAGGATTTAGCGATTTTTAACAAGTAAAAGGACATTTAAATTATGTTCTAAAAAATTGGTAAAATGATTTTTTTTTAAATAAAATATATAATTTTTCGTTTTTAAACAAAAAAAATTTACACTAATTATTGATAACCATTAGCATATTTTTTTTAGAACATTATTTCAAACAATTTGTTTCATGATAAAAACAAAACAAAAACACAATTTTATCGAATCTTAATACAGAAAAACTTTCATTTAAGTCTTGGCCTACCTACACATTATAAACTCTAATATGTAAAAAAAAACTATAATCATAAAACAATGTAGTAAAATTATAAATTTTAAAATATTAAAATAAAATCAATAATTAAAATTTTGACCAAAAAATAATAAGTAATAATTTGTTTAGTAAAAAATAATTCATTTATAATAATAAAATCATGAAAACAGTTCAAATTATATCAAGCTGCCTTTGAGACAGTACAACATTTTAGTAGTGTCATAGAAATTGAAAAACAAACTATTAAAAAGTTGAAATAATAATATTAAGAGAAAAGCAAAAAATAGATTCGTTTTTAAGGAAACAATAAACAAAATACTAATAAACATTTAATAATAGAGTAAAAATATTATTAAAAAAAGAAAAACTTCGGTTTGACGATATACCTCAAATTAAAAAACAAAATTTTAAATATAAATTAAATTTTAAAAAATCATAAACAGCTAACTTCATATTTTTTGATAATTTTAAAGATTCGTTTTTATAAAAACAATCATCATAAAGACAAACAACCACAAGGTGCTTTCATTAAAGTCAGTTTTTTTTTTAGCTAAAAATACACCACAAATTTTATGTCTAAAAACCTATTTCTTGTTCGCATATAGACAGGTAATTAAAACAAATGTATTTATCCTATTTTAGATACCTGTTTTAAATGTCAAAGTCATTTAAAAGTATTTATTGAATTATTTTTTTTTAAAAAAACAATACCTGTACATATTTTTTTTTTAAATTTATGATTGCAAATATTTAAAATTCAATTATCGTACCCATACCGTTCATGAAATGCATTCATAAGAAAATAATATGTAAAAAAACAATGCTTACTTATGTTTAGGCAATTTTATTCATTGTCAGGTGCCAGTAAGTTTTAAAGAATACTGACATAATGTACATATAGTCCTAAAATTACAATAATATATTTTGATAAGGAAAAAACTGACTTGAATATATAAGCAACTTAATGCGATAAAAATTGCTCATTAAAAAACTAAAATTTGGTAAAACTTGCTCTCCTTATTGTATTAATTCGCACATAAATATAATTAAAATCAATCAAAAATAAATAAAAGTATAGTTTTATATACATTATAATATAATAAAAGCAAGAAAATCGAAGACGAATAGTTTAAAAAAAAAATGGGTAGTTTAGAGCCCATAAATTTAAATCAACAATTTTATTCTATTTAAAATTTATCATCGTAATATAATATAACAGTTGGGATTATACTGTTATAGAAAGAAGTCCATTCAATATATTTGATTATTTGCTCATTATTAATTTTAATTATTATCACGTACATAACTACACCTACCCATATCTCCAACCCCCCCCCACACCCCTCAAGGGGATAGATCGAGCATATCTAAATATGAGAAACTTTTCATTTCAAATGACTTTGTTTAGATGCACAGTTTAATAGGCATTACATTTTAAAAATATTATTGTCATGTTTACTTTTAGTTTTTGACGCAAATTTGACATTTTTTTTTCAAATATTTAAAACTACACAAATGTTTATGTTTTCTAAATAAAATTCATTAATAGATACTATCATTGTTTAAGTGAATAGACTCGCAAATAAAAAAATAAAAACCATCATTAAATGTTTCTATATGAATCTCTTCGGTTTTGTTAAGCATTCATTTCTTTAAGCAAATTCAATTTAGACATTTTTTAAAAAATTAAAAATATTGCAATTATTAAAGCAATAAAAAAAATTTGGATTTTTAACTAAACTTACATTAAATTTAATATTTATGATAAACTACCTCAGTATATAAATGAGCAAATAATCGACATTTTAAAAATTATTTTTTAAAAAAAATAAAAATGGAATGTATTTATTCTTTCGTTAATAAATACTATAAAAATATACTAAATAAACACAATTATTAATGATTAATTCATAAAAAATAATTACAAACATTAAAAACAAACTAGATAAGAGTTCATCTTTATTTTATATAAAAATGTTGTCATTACAATCATTTTTTTATAAAATTTAATTTTAAAATTAAGAACATTAAAAATATACAAATACAAAAAAACACATATAAAATTATACATAAATACATATACATAGTTTTACAATATACTTATACATATATACAAAAAAATATTTAAAAAATACAAGTCTTAAATGTAAGTCATCTTTTAATATTAAAATTATATTATTAAAAAAAAAAAAAAATTATTAAATGTAAACTGAAAACGAAAAATTATAAAAAAAAACTAAAAAAAAAATTCCTTTTTTTTTAATTTTTAGAAATAATAAAAAGCTCATTTATTTGAAAATAATTGTGTTTCTTTTTTCTAACAAAATACTGCTGTATTTCATGGTGGCAAATATTAGCAACTTATAGATGCGATAAAAATCAATTGTAATCTAATTAAATTAATTAAATATACACGTCTGTCCACACATCACGTCTTACACACAAACAATACTGAATACCAGACATACATTACAAATGAAGAACTAAGAAATATTTAGGCATGGTGGTGGCATTGCAATTCTTATTAGAAGCGACGTAGACGTAGGATGGCCTACTAACATAATATATTAGAATGTATTGAAACTTCTCAATGGTGTTTAAATACTATTCATATCGATTTACTTTTCTCGCCTTAGCAGCATGCTAAACAATTTAGTAACTTAAATATAAATATTAAGACGGTCGCTCGCATTGATTATAGAAAAAAGCAGAGGCAATAAATAAGGTGTACCAATGGTATTTTGGAGAACCTTTGAATGGATCGCGCTACTCGACTTAGTTCTTTTGAACATAGAATTATAGACAAATTTGATGAAAATTATAAAATATTTAGAAAAAGTGCGAGCGACGGAATACAAGGGGGAGAGTTATAGAGTTATCTGAAAACCTCCCACAAATATTCATCGATTACATTGAAATCATTTTCAATATCCGTTGCAAAATCATAAATGCACCAACTTTCATATTTAAAAATTCCAGGCATTAACATACAAATTGATGTCAATTCAACGAGGTGATAAACAATCAAAAGAAATCCAATAACTTTCTCTATAGGCAGATGCATGATAAACGAAATGATTGACGAGACGTTTGAGAAACTATAACGCGAATTATTCACAGACATTAGGCCCCACTCCTAAACATTAATGTCTCGACATTAGTACATCACAACATGACACCGTTGGCGGCCGAAATTGTGGAAATCATCAGACTTAAGCAAGCGTTTAGATTACAATTTTATCAAGCATCTATAGAAGAAACGCACAAATTAACTTAATCAAATCACAAAATCAATTGATTGAATAATGTGATCTGAAACTATTTGAATTAAACTACAATTAAATGGGCACTAAATTGAAGAGATGAAGTAATGCTATTATGATACTATTAACGGACCATACCTTAATGCAAATCTACATTTTGTTACTAACAAATTTGCCGCACATTTTGCAAATATACGCAAAGAAAATATTCACCTTGGCAATCCATAATCTACATTATGCATTAATCAACTAATATTCACTCAATAGACAGCTGTGGAACATATAGCAAAAGACCCAATTAGCAATTTTTTTAAACGTTCTAAATCTGATGCATCGGAATATGTGGAATACTATCACTCAATGGCATACTTTAGATACCGTAAACTAGGATATATATAAACAACAAAAGAGCCAAATGGTTACTCGAATACAGTCATGGCATTCAAAAAATGCATATCATTTATGTTTTCTCATTAATCATATATGTTTTACAATGAGGATTATTCGAATGATCAAACCTGGCAAGAATTAAGTCAGTTCAACAATTATAGACCATATCTCGTTGCATTCATCTTGTTTCCAAATTATATGATAAATTTCTTACAAATAAGCTAATAGACGATACGTTGACAGCAAAGCACACCTTTCGGAGTAACAATAATCGCTTTCAGAAGGCTTTATTAAATTGGTCAGGCAATAGCATTAATGATAGACAAGTTTCAATATCTACCGTAACACTATTTGCTCTATTCATTATTAACTTGCTACCATTTTTCTTCAATCTATAGGTCGTAATCTAACAAATTCATAGAATACAGCAGAACAAATTCATAGAATACAGCAGAACAAAAATTGAATACGCTAACGGTGTACGGAATCTTGTGTTACATGCCTACATTGTATATAAATCTAGAATCATAAATGTTCTACTGATAGAAATAAATGAGTGGATGCAATTGTGGTAAATTTAAATAAACTATTGACATCAAGAGCAACGAAGATTCATATTTTAATAAATGATAATAGAATTAATCACAACATATTTTTAATTTCAGATTATACTTTGGAGGTATGAAAAGAATAATAATTCATTGCAGGGCATAAGCTAAATTCACAAACAATGTATAACCAAATGATTCGACTTATGCTGACTTTTCATTCTCTATTTGGTCGTCGATATCCTCACATTAAAACGAAAAAAAAAATAGAATATTGTGACGTAAACTTCATCCCATAATTACTGGTGCAGGAAGAACCAGAGATGAATCCACAGACTATATAATTACCTTAATATAGTTCAAAGAACTCATATCTATCCCATATTACTCTTTTGTACTCATGAAGGATTATGACTACCGATCATATAAAAAATTAAATTTATACGATAATAAGTTGCGAATAATTGCGTCGAAAACGTTTATTGACGTAATATTTTTTTGTATTCGATTCAAAGTATACAATTTTTTAAGAATAAACACGTACCGATCCCCATAGACGCTTATTGTTGTCATGTTGGTAAATTGAATTCGGAGTTGTGTGAGGTATAGACAAGGAACAGCATAGGACTTTATTTTGAAAAGAGAATGGCCAAAATAAGAATATATTAAATCAGGGAAGATGCTATAACAAAACATAATACTAAGGGGAAGACATCTTTCCGATATCGAAAGTCTGACTGAGTGTTAATTAATTAAATGGAGGAGCATACATGAAGTCGACCATAGAAGTTTGGATTTGAATTTTAAAACATGACTAGAATGTGAGTGACCACTCTAATAATGGCTTACAGGAGTAATATGGGATAGATATGAGATCTTTGAACTATATTGATGTAATTATATAGTCTGTGGATTCATCTCTGGTTCTTCCTGCACCAGTAATTATGGGATGAAGTTTACGTCACAATATTCTAATTTTTTTTCGTTTCAATGTAAGGATCGACGACCAAATAGAGAAAAAAAAGTGAACATAAGCCGAATCATTTGCTTATACATTGTTTGCGAATTTAGGTTATGCCCTGCAAAGAATTATTATTCTTGTCAAAGTCCAAAATATAATCTAAAATTAAAAATATGTTGTGATTAATTCTATTATCATTTATTATAATATGAATCTTCCTTGCTCTTGATGTCAATAGTTTATTTAAATTTACCACAATTGCAGCCACTCATTTATTTATATCAGGTGACATTTATGATTCTAGATTTATGAACAATGTAGCCATGTAACGCAAGATTCCGTTCACTGTTAGCGTATTCAATTTTTGTAGTGCTATATTCAATGCATTTGTTAGATTACGACCTATAGATTGAAGAAAAAAGGTAGCAAGTTAATAATGAATAAAGCAAATTGTGTTACAGTAGATATTGAAACTTGTCTATCATTCATGCTATTGCCTGACCAATTTAATAAAGCCTTCTGAAAGCGATTATTGTTACTCCGAAAGGTGTGCTTCGCTGTCAACGTACTCTATTAGCTTATTTGTAAGAAATTTATCATATAATTTGGAAACAAGATGAATGCAACGAGATATGGTCTATAATTGTTAAACTGACTTAAATTCTTGCCAGGTTTGATCATTCGAATAATCCTCATTGTAAAAGATATATGATTAAAGAGCAAACATATGAATTATATGCATTTCTTGAATGCCATGACTGTATTCGAGTAACCATCTGACTCTTTTGTTGTTTTGTTGTTAGAGTATCTGATTACATATATCCTAGTTTACGGTATCTAAAGTATGCTATTGAGTGATAGTATTAAACATATTCCGATGATTTAGAACGTATAATAAACATTGCTAATTGGATCTGTTGCTATATATTCCACAGCTTTTCGTCTATTGAGTGAATATTAGTTGATTAATGCATAATGTAGATTATGGATTGCCAAGGTGAATATTTTCTTTGCGTATAATTGCAAAATGTTCGGCAAATTTGTTAGTAACAAAATGTAGATTTGCATTAAGGTATGATCCGTTAATAGTATCATAATAGCATTACTTAATCTATTCAATTTAGTGTCCATTTAATTGTAGTTTAATTCAAATAGTTTCAGATCACATTATTCAACAATTATTTTTGTGATTTGATTAAGTTAATATTTGTGCGTTTCTTCTATAGATGCTTGATAAAATTGTAATCTAAACGCTTTCTTAAGTCTGATGATTTCCACAATTTCGGCCGCCAACGGTGTCATGTTGTGAGTGTACTAATGTCAGCAAATTAATGTTTAGGACTGGGGCCTAATGTCTGTGAATAATTCGTGTTATAGTTTCTCAAACGTCTCGTCAATCATTTCGTTTATTATATGTATCTGTCTTATAGAGCAAGTTATTCGATCTCTTTGATTGTTGATCACCTCGTTGGTAAAATGACTTCAATGTGAACGATGAATATGTGTAGGAGGTTTTCAGAGAACTCTATAACCCTCAGCCTTGTATTCTACCGCAAGCAGTTTTTCAGCTATATATTTTGTCTAAACTTCCACTTCTGAGATGAAATTAACAGTACACTGCTGTTAATTTCTGTCAAGCAGTGGTAATTTTGTCGATCGTAAAACTATGCAGTCTGTTAAGAAAATTATACTTTCAACTGGCGCCAGACATAGTATCATGCATAAATATAAGTAAAATTATTTAATATTTGGTATTATTAACAACTATATAATTGATTGCACTTTGCAATCAACACATAATTGTTTAAGTTTTTCTTTAAATAACTAATTTCAATGTTATAATAAAATATTGTCTAATGAAAGAAAAATGGTGGTCTTATAGCCAAAAACAAACGGTTTTACTTACCATCGAATTTTAATTTCTACAGTTCAGTTCATCCGCATCTTTCATCAGCATCATCACATTCATCCAAACACTAAAACTTTAATTCAATTAATTTAAACACGTTTTCGCAATAATTTATTCTATTTTATTATATTTTTATGATTTAATCACAAATAAAAACCTATCAAAATCACTCGCGTCTTTTCACTTCATTTGATTTTATACAATTGGAAAAAAAACATGGCGAAGTATATTAACCGAAAACCGAACCGGTAACAAATTTACAATTATGGCAATACGCAGTTTAAATGAGTGTGTCTAAAGTTTAATGTCATTTTATTTCAATTATTTTATGGTTATGTTACATTTTGTACGCAGTAAATGTTAATATTATTGTTTACAGAATTTATTTTCTTAAATTTTGTTATTATAAAAATTATATTTTACAAAAATTGATCAAAATTAATGCAAATAAAATTATTTTTCATATTTCTTTTGTTTTAATTTCATTGTTTTTGATCTTATAATAATAAAAATATATTTTAATGTAACCAAAATGTTGGACGGTTGGTATTGTAGGACTATGGCAAATCAACAGTCTATGAATCAAAATGATGACAATTCAGGTATTTGTAAATTGATTTTAATTTGTCAATTCTTAGTTTTATATAGAACAAAATTTTATTGTTCTAATTGAATTCAATGTATAAAAACTGTAAACCATTAAACTTTACTGGTAACTAGCTGAAAAGAGATAAGAAGTCCCGTCACATAATGCATACACCACTTCAAAACAAATGTCTATTTACAATGTTCATCAGTATGGAATGGATATTAAACATTTTTTCTTTGTTTTATTAGGAAAATAATGGCTATAAAAATACAATCGTCTACTTACAACACAACAAAATACAATGTAAAATTAAACGAAAGAAATTTAATTCAGTAATATCGAAAAATTGATTAGGCATTCACATATCACCTGATTTCTGTGTTTGTTTTTTTTTTTTTTGTACACCAAACACGTAAATTAACTGAATCATATTGATTCTTACACCTTAAGGAAACATAAAACGCCACTATGAATGGAACATATAAAATATATTGTAGTTGTTGGGTTAAACATCTGAATAATTCAGTAGATTGGTACATAGTTACTTTTAGTTATTTGGTGTGTAGTCCATAAACATGACAGACACCCTCTTTTTAGTCATTTGACAACAATACATTGCGATCAATTTTCAATTTTCCGGTGACATCACATAGAAAAGCAAACATCGGTTTAGTTACCTGCATGATATAGTCAAATTATGCCATTTGTCTTTAGAACTGAATTGAGCTGGTTTTTTTTAATTATTATTTAAATTAAACTTATTGAATAATTTTATCATTTTCATAGATCAAGAAGATGAAAGCCAAGATCAACAACTGTCATTGGATCACATGAATAGAATTGA
>JANSTX010011400.1:0-18530 GCA_027564355.1 Penthetria funebris
AATCTCACATGAAGCACATGAAAAATGGTTGAAAATAAGCAAATTGTCTTGAATTGATTTTTGAGATAATATAATGATCAACTGCTTAGCATGACTGACCCTGTTTATCTAATATAACCGAATTCCCAATGCGGTCGCTGAACTCTTGTCATCATCTATTCTTTAATAGAATTTTAAAGGAATATCTAAGAATTAATAAGAAACGAAAATTATAGGTCTACAATTACTAAATTAATGCCTTCTAATACGATTGAACAGTCATTATCAAGAAATTAGCCTAACTAATATCAAGAAAATAGCATCAATATATAAAAACGATTTTTCAACGTGTATTTCCGAGACACAAAACTTTGTTAGTAAATTCGGAAAGTGTTACAAAGTGATCTGTTAACAGGAAGATGCCATTGTGAGTACTCGGTATTATCACCACCATTTTGGCTGCTGGTATTTGATCAGATTCTGAACGAATAGAACAAAATTTAAATTTTGCACGGTAACTGAATATGCTGGCAAATTTTTGTAATAATATCGGATAAATTTCCCTCATCAACATTTAGTGATAAATTTAGCTATACGTTTCTAAAGTAATGATCAAATGATGGTATTGTAGTGGATTCATTAAAAGTTGCATTTTTACTCTTTACGATGAGATGGTTGAATCCAAACTTAAGGTTTCTTCGGGACAAACGTCTAAATCTGACTAAATAGACTAAGTAATTGGACATAATTTTTGACTCCAAACTGAATTAACATGGAATATGAAGTTTCCATTGATGCAACCAATTGTGTTTAAGCATAATACCATGTTGTATGACGTTCGAACTCTAAAAATACTGCCCTTGTTTCATCATTTTGCAATTCTTAAAGCCAATCATGTATTTAGTTTATATAAATTAAGCCGCTTATACACAAAGTGTCGGATAGCTTTTTACGGTTTATAGAACAGCGACAGTCAGTTACAAATCTTGCATCAAAGTATGTGGAAACCGCCTGCTAAAATTTAGTGTGTTGCATCGTGTTTCTATTCTTACGGTCGTGCTAATATTTAGTCTGAATCAGATTTAGTGCACCCTCTACGTGCAAGTCGAACTATAGAATTTAATGAAATTTGCATGTTTACGTATCGCAATTGCATGCAGAATTCAATTAAAAGTCATGATATTCAGTGTCATTCTTTTATTTTCTGTGAGTCTAGTTATTTTAACTTCTTATATTTAGTACAACTATGATAGTTAGATCTGTAACGCATTTCAGTATGGTTGCTATTTTAAATTTTTAAATTCACTGTTCTTGAACATGGTGATCCGGATCCATGGCCATGCATTTGACACTTTAGATTACAGTTTGAGCTATCGGAACGATCTACGGTAGACATGTTTTACATTTGAGAGTGCCAGTAGGTCTTTGGCGTTTGTTATTGATTTTGTAATTCAACATATGTTTTGTGATAAGAAGCGATAAGTTTCGAAACAGTAGAAGCAGATTTGACACACTACAAATCAACCATAAATTTTAGCAAAAACATTAGTTGAATATTACTGATCTCTTAATAACCAAGTAGCTTTACTTTTTTGTGCGATGTGTATACGTATAGTGTATGATGTTTTAGGGTTTCAAATGTAGAGTAATCGATTGCTTCGATGTTGGCCAAATTGAGTATGTCATTATAACTATGTTAATAATTCAAGCAATCGACTACTGTTTAGTAAACATCCTGGTTGATGAGTTAGCCCATTATAATTTCTTGTAAATTATTTTTATAATCTCATAAATCATTCAAAGAGATCAACCGTTCGCTTATGGATTTCCAATTGCTATAAAAATGACTTCATATGGAAATTTAATGTTTTAAATTTTTGACCAAATAAACTACATTTATTTAATATTTCATTTAAAAATATAAAATACATTAATTATATGTAAATAAAATATATTATTAAATATAATATATTAAATTTCGTATTTTTATTTTCGAAATAAATATTTCGAAATTTCGACAATGTGAGCTTGACTATGAAACGCATATTTTGACCACATCATCAAATGAATATAAATCATTGAATGAATTTTTGATTCATACTCTCTCGGCTCGTATTTTTTAAAATGATTAATTGAATAGAAATGATTTGCCTTTTAAAATCCTTATATTTTAAAATTTGATTTTAAAATTTGATAATTTTAATAATAAAATATTGTTTTTTATTTTTTCGTTTTTTTCAATTTCAATTTATACATTTGTGGCATATGGCCAAATATTTACAAATTTAATATTTCCCTGTAACCAGTGTTTTGTTATTTACCGACTGTAATTAAATATTTTATATTTTACCATTTATACAAACGAATATGTAAAAAAAAAAATATTAAAGGTGTAGACTATTTAAGTAATTCATGTTAATTTAATCTTGATCATTTGAACAATACTTTAAAAATTGAAAGTGATTTTTTCAATAGAAGGTTGTTATAATTTCAATGTACTATATCGGAAGTGTGTGCATATTATGTGCTAATGAGAAAGTATCATTATTCAGAATTCATGTAGCCTGTATCATTTTAAAGACCATTTGTGTGACCTCTTCACTGACATAAATGTCAAGGCTCCATTTCAAAACTCTTAACTATGGGTTAAGTAGAATGTCAAAGTTTATATGAGGTGTGAATGCTCAATTTAAGCCAAAGTATGTGTCATAAGAATATAATTTATCGTATTTGGAAAGAATGCGTATTTGGCGCTAACTGTTCATAAGAATTAAGTGAAACTGATATTTCATTACCAAGAATTTCATAAAATGTAAATACTAAGTAATCTTAAGTAATGCGTGTGTGATCGAAAAACATCTAGCTAACTCACCTCATCTTCATCCGACAACTCAATCACAATTTTTGTTTGACAGTTGATAGATACATGACACTTAAAACTTAACTGTACTAACTGTACTAAGTGTGACATATTTTAAAGGTACTTCTTGATTAACACCTCCAATTATGTTAACTAGGACCAGAAATATCATTGTCATCAATAATGGCAATTGAATCAATAATAGTTTAAAATATATTGATGTACAATGCAATTAAAATGACAGTTCAAATTAGAATTTTCGTTTTTTTACAGTGAATGACCAAAATACTTCAAAACAGGCCAAGAATCTAAAGAAACAGATCAAAATTTTATGTTATATGCAATTAATTACACCTCTAACGACATATATGCATATGTCACTTATAGTAGTAGTATTAAATATCCTCATGTCATTCTTCACCTACTAACTGGAAATCACAAATCAAGAGCCGAATGCAATAATATCGGTATATTTTGTTGTTAAAAGAATTGACAGAATACTGACATTGATATGTGTTCAAATTTCTTGACCCATTCAGAAAGTCAGAAATTCAAACATTGTAACAAAAGGCCTTTTAAATTCTTCGATAATGGTCTTTTAATAATCTACATTCATAAAAAGCACAATTGAAAATTATATTTGGTCGATAGTAATATTCTGGTTCTATATTCACTAATTCTAAGCTTCAAGTGTATAAAAATTCTCTATGATGTTGTTTTTTTTTTTCAAGGCATCAAACGTGGCATTCACCAGCACTCTTTTTTTAGTATTACTATGTATGTTATGGATATATGTCAGACATTTGTCAACTGAGATTGGAATTTGCATAAGACAATTGTTTTGGAAAGAAGCATATATCATATTATTAACTTCACTGTGTTAGCAATCTAAACATTGCAGCTTTCATCGTTTATAAATTTGACGACGTGTATGGCTTTTACTGCAGCATTCCCTTACAAAGTAATTTTGTTTATTACGTTTTGATCACTCATAGACTCAACACGTTCACATAGTTGGTTATAGTTGAACCTAGATTTAGCAAAATATCCGTCCTTCATCCTTTACGTTTTACTAGTTTATATTGAAATCGTGACTTTTTTTTTTTGCTAAATTTTATTTGATGTTTTGTTATTTCTGTTTTTGTATTTCGAGGTTTCGCAACCGATTTCAATATGCAAAGAATCTTTTGACATTTCAATATATAGTTTTGACTTCATTTTTTACAAAACTTTTCGAAGTCATTCTACGTAGTATTTTCGATTTTCACGATCATTTTCAGTCTTAATAATGTATAATCATTTCATGTAACTAAACAACTTGGTTTTTTCAATGTCATTTCATCGTTTGTTTTTGGATGTATCTTTTAATTTAAGAATCTATGCTGTTATTATTACCATTTGTATGTCACTTTTTAGCCTTTAAAATACTTTAAATTGTGTCTTATCACATAATATTTCTTAAAATTAATTTGTGATGAACTTCAACTATTATTGTATGTTTTTTTTTACTTTTGCAATAACTTGAATCACTATAAGAAAGCATTGTTAGTTGTAACATGTCCATATATAGAACATACATATAACGAGATTCATTTAATGGAAGTCCCTAACAGAACCGAATCCACACTTTTCTATTTAATTTCATTTTCTTGAATCCATCTGATCAGTTGATTGTTTATAGTTATATATTATGCGGTCACTTATTCTATCTATTTTGTTATTCCATGCCAATTGGATATTTCTTCAAGTACCTACTCTTAAAATTTTACAGTGGACTCCTGACCCGGAAATTCAATTAAGGGAGTAGCTTAGCTACGAAATTCTTTACCGACAGTCAACTTATTTCATATTTCTATCCTAATGAATAACAAAGAAATAAATTTGACTCCTCGTTCTTCTTTCTCCAAATTTGACTTTTATTGACTGTAATTCTCATTAAACGTTAAAATTCCGATATTGTTTAGTTTGTTCAATCTTCACCATTTTTATTTTCGCAAAATCCTGACAAATTCTGCGGATAATTCAAAACCGTTATTTATTTTTATGTGACACCCATTAATAGAACAATTTATGAATTTAATAATTTTTAGAGATGAAGCAATCCTTTTATTTTATACTTACGCCTTTCATTAAATCGAATTCAATGTGGGCATTTTAATATTAAATGGAACAATAATTTCAGACAAGTAAAGTAAATTAAATGTTCCCTAGAAATTTGGCATCATCAGCAAATGCGGGTTGTGTTGTATTGAAAATTAATTATGATTTAAATATGCATAAATATACCCTTAAATATATAAATGAATATAATCATAAAATTATTGTCCGTTCTATACTACGTACATTAAACTTCTTTTTAATAATTTTATTTAATATTTAAAAATAAACTATCCTCAATTTGCATAATTTAAATAAAATTACATTTTGTAGCTTATATGACATTTTAATGTATGTGAGTCTTGTGTTTTAATTTCATTTAAAATTTAAATTGAATACTCTCGTTTAAGACTATATTTGGTAGAAAATCTTGTATGTAACTTGCGGGAATTTATGAAAAATATAATTACCCACATTTTATGTTACAAATGTAATGAATACTTAATTTAAATGATTTATTAGTTTTTCTTTTGTAACAGTTCTTAATTTGTCTTATGAATTTTAAATTAGATTACAATGTTTTTTTTAATATAAAAATGCTTCCAAAATAAAGACCACAAAATTAACCAACGAAAGTTTGGATTAACCAACAATTCACCATAAGATCTACATATTTTCACATATCCACTATTTATGGACACATAGATTTGTTTTATCATACTCTATTCGCCATTATTTAATTCCAGATTAAAAATTTACTAAAAAATTACTGATTGGTTTAAAAATCCGTTTTATCTCTACAGCTGCAATATATAAAATATCCATTTTTAATTGCGTCTTGCAAATTGAATAGACTTAGTCAAAATATTATTTGTGGTTATTGTAATATATCCGTTCGCCATATAACAATGCTAAATGTTTTGTCACTTTCAATGCATTCGAACCTCTTTGTGGTTCCTTTAAGTTATTCATTGAAAGTATAATACAAATTTTAAATAAACTTCTGTACTGCTATTTAAAAGCCTACCATTTTTCCTGTGATATTATTGTGAAACATTATTGGTTTATAAATTTCAGTATCAGGTAAGTAGATTTTTTAACAACACCTGCTTATACATAATAACGTTTAAGTTTCAAAAAATGACATAAAAGTTACTTTCTTAAAATAAAAATAACCTTATTACTCGTATATATCTTCCCTATATACTACTCTCTTATTGTATCGATAATGGAAGAATGCATTATTAATGATAATTTCAATTCTTTTTTATTAGTAATTATTAAAGACTAAATTTTTATTTTGTGGTAAATTGATGAATAATCAATGGAGCTGCTAATGGAAAAGTTGTGAAACGATTTGGTAAGAATTTGTGGTCGAAAATTTCTCTGATTAATTGTCACGTATACTTGTACTTTAAAAGTTTTAAGAACAACAAATTGTTTTTATCAGATTCAAGCATTTTATGTATTATAGGTGAGGATTAGAGTACCGATTAACAACTACTCAACACATCTTTACCGCCTGCATATAGTGTAGTTTGTAAGCTTTAGACTTTCATAACGGAGACCTGGGTTAATATTTCCATCGACGGCAAATTTTACACGACACATTTCACTTGGTTATATTACAGATCATTCAGATATGGTAATCATGTTCACGAACATGCACTATTTCATTAAAAACAATTTAACAAAACGAAATTTCCAGACTCCTCAAGGTGATTTGATACTCTTAATCTGAGTTTACTTATGCCACATTTGATAATAGGATTGTTAGGATATTTTTCTTAACAATATTAAAGCATATTTGACTTAAAGTTGAACAATTCTTTCGATACCAGTCGCTTAATATATTCTGCGATTAATTATGTTTACTATCCAAAATTTCTCCATCTGATATGGGAATTTGGTGTTATGAAGTCTATTTGCTTAGCATGAAAGTGTTGATTTGACTTATCGCATAGAAAGAATGTATGAATGCGTTAGACGACCAATTTTCCTAAATATTGTTATTTTACTGTGATATTCGACAAATTCGGAAATGGTCTGAAACACATCAATTAGTTTATGTTTTGACCTAACAGAAAAATATCATGAGAATATTCAATTTCATTGATATTGTGTGAGGCAAAGTTCTTTAGGGGGACCAGCGTGTGCCTCATTCAACCATATATCTAATTACACCCTTCATTTCACTTATCATTCTACGGTTTTATTGATATAATTATACATAATTAACTGCTACTCATCATAAAATTGAGCTAAAAGGAAACAAGTACAAGAAAAAAGGTTTTAAAATCTGATCCTTCCAATTACAGACCTATAGCCAGTACTTTCATTTTATTCATGGTCTTTGAAAAAATTATTTACCTCAATCTTATAAATATTCAATAATATTATTCATGATCGTCACTACGGCTTTCGGTCCAGAAGATTTACTGGTGATATTTTGACCTATCTGACAGAAATTAAGAATAGAAGCTTGCACATGCTTGGTGAGACTCAAGTGCTCGACTTACTCAGGGCTTTGAACAGAGTTTGACATAAGGCATTTTTGTCAAAATTGACCTCTTATGATATTCATCCAGATTTGAGAGCATGGATTTTAAATTTTGTGAAGGGTCTGATTGGAAACATAGAAATCTCATAATACTCTATGTGAATAAGACGCAAATTGTGTCTTTTATCATATAAGTCAAATACTCCAGATCCAATTATACAATTTGATGGTGATTTGACACACAATTCTTCGAATCTTGGATCTTTTGTCACGCTGTCAATTCAAAATTTAAAAAAACCCGGCCAAAAGGCTTGGTTTTCTGCGTCGTTTAAGCAATATTTTAATCCGGAACATATTGGTAATATGTTCCGGATTAAAATATATAGCTGGGATTACGGCATTGACTTTCTCGAAACAATTCAAAGGCCAGCCTTTCGACTTATAGGCGATTAATAAATCACCGGTAATTAAGATTCTCTACAGCATAGGGGCAATGTGGAGGCTAACACTTTTCTATAAATATTACCATGGAAATGGTTCTGCTCAGATTGCCAGAAATCTGCCCAATATTTGGGTAATTTGTACTTAATACACGACTTGCTCGGTTGTCATACTCGCATACTCGCATTCTGCGTTTGGTCGCTTAAATTTCTGAGAACGTTTATGTCACATGCTTCTTGTCTGTGGAACCAATCTTTCTGAGGATGTGCTTCCTGAAATTTACGGCCACTAGAATTTTATATCGTTAATCACAAAATTGTGATTTAGTGCACATGTCAGCGATTCATATCACCTCCCATACCTTTTGCATGCATTTAACAATATCGGATTTTTATAAGACGTCTGTGATAATTCATTTTAAACTGCAAACTTTGACATCCATAGATGATTGTTCCGTGAATGTGAACAATTGTTACATTTTTCAATATATTTTTAAATCTTATTTGTAATTCAATCATTTATTGATTTCCGAGACAATGGTTTCCATTGTTGTTTAACAATAAAGTGGTTTCGTTACTAGACCTTTGTTCTTTGTTTCTATCTACGGTTGATTTTGTACTTCTGAAATTAATGTGCCACCAGTGCCAAAATCGTTGATTCATGTATGATTTTAACAGTTCCAAATTGTATATTTCACGTGAAAAAGTTTTGGTAGTCCAAATTATAGGTCTGATTGATGTTAGTTCTTAAATAGGTGAACAATCGTGTCCTTGTATGTACTACTTAATCCGAGTTATTTAATTTAATTTTTTGGTAGTAAATTGAAAGTCTATATTTCCAAGGGGTCACATCGTGAGGATGCAGTAAGCACTGGGTCAGAATTCAACAATTTTTAATGATTGATTGTAACTAAAATTGTATAGTGTAAATTATAGCTAAAAATGGAATAAATTAGAGGAGGTTAACAATAAAGAAAAAAATGAGGGATACAATGTTTTTTATACTATGCAGACAATAGAATTGAATAGGCCTTTTTTTAAAATTTTATTTGCGAAATGATAAACATTTGTACTTATTAAATTAGATTAGATTATTTGAGGGCTTGTGTATCTCTATTCCACCACCATCGCGACGCAGAGGATCTATTGTGAATGCCCTTACTTTTACTGCGTCTACGTCAGCTTGAAGACGCTGATGAAGTCCAGAATTTGCCTGGGTTCCAATTTTGAAATGTCTTTTGGGTGTAAGATATATCCTCCCAAGGATTGCATTCTTCTTGAAGCGAAATTATCGCATTCACATATAGAATATGTTCGGAAGTTTTATCTTCAATACTGCAAAATCTACAAATATAGTCATCTGATTTACCAATTTTGAAAAAAATTATTTCATCTGACAATGCCTCGTGTAAAGACCAGTGATAGTCCTTAAGTCATTTTTAGTCAACCCAACCAACCTATGTGTTATTTGCCTAGAGTTGAGTGGTAAGAATTTTTTCGCACAGTTTTGACCTGTAATGTTATACCAGCAGTTTTACCGTTCACTAGCTTCCCAATGTGTTATTGCCGCTTTGACAGTGCATTTGGCTATTCCGCAAAATGGTGCAGGCCCAGTAAATGTTGACGATGAGCCCAACCTGGCGAGCTCGTCTACCTTCTCGTTACCATCGATTCCCTGGCACCCAGTGTACGGTCACTGAGGTTATATTTGCCAGTTTAATGAGTTTTTGTATGCAGTCCCACACTATATTTTTGACCAAACGTTATTTGAATCAATTGGCTGAAGTGCTGCTTGGCCGTCAGAAAGTATTTCTATTCTCTTGCCAACATATTTCCTTATTAGGCTAATGTGAATACAGGTTTCTATGTCCCTCATAGTTTGATCCAAAAATCTAAATCAATGAAAATAAACGTCAGCACAATAACAACAATGTATAGAACACATATGATATTAAGTTATTACAGGATTGAATTTAATTCCACACTAAACTATATTATGTTTCATTCCATTTTAACTATAATTAAGTTATAATTTCGTTTATTATTAGATATTATTATATTACTAGTACATATTCAGTTGTTAGGAATAGATCATTAACTACCCTTATATAATTTTCCGAAAATACGCAGTCATAAGTAATGATTAATAATTCATGAATAAATAAAATTTAATAATATACAAAATGAAATGAGAACAATAACAAATTTCAAGGATCCTTTCCTGGAATTTATTGGTATATTTATACGAATATATACATAAATTGTTTAAGTCCATAGTAATTAATAATTAATTTATACTAAAATGTCAAGCCCTATACATGCCCTATATACACAATCTTTATTTACACTAACAAATTCCAATATATCCTGTAATAATTTGGAATTAATTCTGTTATATATCGACAATCTAATTATATCGTTTTTCTTTATTTTTATTATCGATAATAAATAATGAATTTGCCACACGCTGGTTTCTAATCACTTACATTACATAGACACAGAGGATTTAATATTTAATAAAACTCCCAGGTTTTATTGTCAATTTGTTCCCAATACATTGCATAAATATAGGTACAACATCATATAGCCTTTATTTATAATAATAGAAAATGTAACTACAATTCGGGCAGGTTATCTAGGAACACAAAAGCCCAAAAAAAAAAAACAAAGTTGAAGAAAAAAAAACTAGTTCATTGATTTTTGTATTCTCTACATCATTCTTTTTACCCATTTCATGGTTTAATTTGAATTTTATCGTAAAGGAATTATTTTCACACGCGATTAAATTAAAGACTTCGTTTTTGTTTTTTTTTTATTTTTTCATTAAATTCTTTTGTTTTGTGAGAGAATTTTGTTTTTTTGAAAGGAAATACCTTTTACAAGAGTATTTTTTTGTTCCTCACAATAATATTTTAATAATAAATCGATATGCAAGTCTTTAAAAATAATCGATTAAAACATTCAATCATATGAGTCAGACACATAAATTACATTCCAATAAGAAGGAAATACGCAGACAGGACATTTTAGCAGAGAAGATGTAATTTCTCATATATAATCAGCATCTTAAATGTTACGCCTCAAATAAAGACCGCAATTTGACTATTATTTGCTTACAATGTACATGTGAAACATGTAGTTGGTCGGCCAACAATTTCAAAAAGTCGATAGAGTGATGTGTAAAACCAAAATTACGTAATTTGACGAGACGTACTTTTGACCACGATCATGTACTGCGTGATCGTGTTTCCGGTGTCGTGAATTATACGTTGAGTAACCTACAGATGTTATTCACTTCCTTTGCCACTAATAAATGGCATTTATTGAGAATAAATTTCCGAGTAAAAATTACATATTTCCAGAAAACATGGAAAATATCAGTTGCGGGCAATATAAAAAAAATATACAAAAATATTTGAATATGTGAATACTTTTATTCCTTTTATTAACTATGCTGCAAAATTTCTCTAGAAATTAATTGTCTGTGTACTTTATGGAATGGTTTCTTAGTTTTTTCATAGATTTGCTGCTATAGATAGCACACACAATACACTATTGGCACTAATTTCATGACACAAAATATTTTATACTGACTAATTATCGCTGATTATAGAATTTTCCAATAAAATTGCAATTATTCTATTTCTCACTCGGATATACTTTATGTATATATCACTAAGATCGTGTAAAAATATTGTTAAAATTGGTTTAGGTGATGAATGGAGTGACCGACTAACAGCTAGATTAACATTGTGCATGGTGTCACCTGAAAATAGATTAAAAATATGTGTCAATTCGTGGGTAAAATGAGAATATATTGTCGTGTTCGCCGACTAGGTGAAAAATATCTCACTAAAAAACTAATTATACGAATTTATGCACCACTCGACTGAAGCATTCAGGTGTAAAACAGGACAATTATAATTGATAAATATATTTTCCATTCGGAAATCTAAACTTTATAGTTGCGTTTTTAGACGTTTACTTATATATTCTTCATAGGTTGAACCTTCGAACTGTGTTCATTTGGAAATTATCCTAGTTTTTTTCTAATTTTTACTATCAACAATCCCATAATCGATTTTGTTCTCTGTACTATTTTATTCATTACAAAATTAAATAATATTGAACTCAAATGATAGTATCGACGAATTCCAGCTGAGATTTTCACAACGATTGTAAATTTAAACAACTGTTACAATTATTTTAAACTCGTACTATTGTTTACGTTCTTCTGTCAGCATCTTCACTTGATCCCCTGCAATTTATGGCAGTTCTTCTTCACGTTATTCATGGATGACTGGTTATTCTATTATATCATCGATATATAAGTCAAGTACGTATCTTGCTCTATAAGATCTCCTCAGTGTATGACCAATCGAATTCCACATTTTTCTGTTGACTATCCTGTTCATCGCCTCAAAATCTGCTAAACTTTACCAATTCACGTTTAATGTTATGTTTATCCATCAAATTTTAAGTATGTCCCTGTGATATGTCTAATTGGCAAAACTTGAGTTTTAGGTACTGTTTGTTTCTCACCTACTAAGTCATTTACTATTGTATCGATAAACAATAAGTTTTAAAAATATGCAATTTTCAATTTTCTAAAAATAATGTATTTTATGGTTTTTGCCATTTTATCCTTTAGTAATTCTTAATGTATTTGTGAAGTATGTGCAATGAGGCATATACACGATCTGATTTCCTTTCCATTTTTCACTCATTTAAAATTTAATCAGAACACCCTCACTTCGCTAATAATTTAATTCAATGTTGATGAAATGCAAACCTAGGCTACAATCAATATTTTAGGTGCATTGTTCGTCTAACCACTAGGTGTTGTAAGACTGTTTTCATTATGATACTGAAAAATAACTTTAAAACACAATTATACATTTTACAAAAACTCATCTTTATGTTTTACACTTAGATCAAAGATGGTCAATAACATAACCAAAAATTAAAAAGAATTGCGTCCGAACAAACATCGGCACACTAAATTACGCAATATTGAACTGGGTCATAATGTGTGTACAATGTCACGATCAATACTAAGTTTAATATCATTAATCCAACTTTGTAGATTACATAGCGTTATGTAAGTTATGTATAGGTGTACTGAGTATTTATAATTGCTATGATTCTTGATTTAATAGGCTTTTTATGAGCATATCGAAAGGTTCGCAATAGTCTAATTGTTCTTATACTTCTATCGATAAATTATGACATGTTATCATGTTATCTTTAAATTTTGTACATAATGTCATACCAGTTAGTATGCTGTTAGTTCGGTATCTTTAGCCTTACTATAATGAAATTAAAATATTTAACATCTCTCGCCAAATGTTGATAATATCTGATTTGAGAACGAAAGACGGACTAGCGTTCTATAGCACAACAGGTTCATAAAAACGTCATTTATATAGTTATTTACCACTAGAATTTCAATTATAGATATTCCACCATAGTGAATAACACAAGTGACCCCACTATTAAGCGTACCGTGCGTTTTCACATCAGACTCTGCAATGTTATTAAAATCGGAATTAATAGCATTTCCAAATTGTCCAGAAAAAATGATGAAATGTCATTTATCACCAAAATAAACCGTTATAAAACCAAATATATTATTTTACTGTATTTAATGTGTGATGAAGATAAAGTTGTTTAGCGTTAATGTGACTGTTAAGAAGTACGAATCATTTTCACGTAGATGTATGTTACTATTTCTATTGCTTGTAAATCTGTTGTATTTTATGATGTTTTGCATTTGCTTCGAGTTTAATTTTGTGCCTATCCTGAGTAGATACTAATAAATAATTGTACACATGCTGTTGATAACTGAAATTCAGATAAGTTATGTCGTTCATTTTTCTTGATTGTGAGCCACAACGGATATAAGAAATATTCAGTAATATCAAGAATATGATCAATTTTGATCATCGGTTTCGTTCTGTTATTTGTATTTGAAATTAGATTTTCACTGAAAACAAACATTTTTTTGATTGATAGAATGATGAGTTGAGTTGAAGACGTTTATTGATGGTCTGATTCCGTTTCTCAAAAATTTTGGACTTTTGTTTATTATACTTACAATTTACATAGTTATGTGTAGTATGATTAACTCCACAATTAATTCATTTTAGTGTGAATGTTATTTTTATTGTGGGATCTGATATTCTAAAGGTTAAGTTCCCGGTTCATGATTATCGATACATCTATGGCATATTTACATTATAATTCAATTTAATGCGGTATTGGACTGAAATATTTAACGATTTATTGTATATTAAAAATTTCTATTATTGACTATTGTTAACAATTAGGTACTTATTGAACGACATCAAATAGTATCTGCATTATCTTTGACTTTCTTATTCATATTGTATTAATGTGTAAGTTAGAGATGCAATTATGAATTGAGATCGTTCAAACAAATAAGATATTAAAGTGTGGTCGATAAATGATATGTTGATCTGTTGGTAAATAAATGTACATTATTCATTGAACTGGATTCTGAGTAAATATACCGTACAACTAAGAGTAGTAACATTAATAAACCCTAAGGGTTTACCACAAATTGAAAAAGATTTGCACAATTATTTGTGACAGACTTTATTTAGTTGATTTAAATAAATAAATTTCTGTCGATACTTTTAATCAAAAGGGAAGACAAAAAAAAAATAGTGAACAGAAATGAAAGGCTTGATTAATTTATTTTTTTTTTTTTATTATTTATTGTTTTATTTATATGAAGGTTTATCCATTATTTTTCTTATTTTTATTTTATTTATTTTTTATTCTGCAAGTACATATTTCATGTTTTCTTATAGTTGTGTACATATTTATTCTTAATTCGTATATGAAAACAAATTGAATTTATTATTTTAATCTGAAGATCAATGTAACTAAACATTGTATTTTCTCGTCTTTAGCCGACAGGTAAAAAGGAATACAAAAAATAGTAACAATGTCACGATTTATATTGTTTGTTGCACATTAAAAGTGAGATCGGACAATATTCTTGATTATGGTAACAAAATGTTTAAATAATTTTAAAATTAAAACTTCAAGAAAATATGTAGATCAGATGGAATAGATTAATTGACAATTGGTTAAAATGCAATGCCAGAGAGTTGAATGCGAAATGGAAAATGTATTAAATATAATGATGATCATAAGATTAACTTGATCATCATGATCATGATGATGTACTTGATCATCATAATAATAGATCATAGTGATTATCTGGCATATGATAAATATTTTCAGCATGATCATCGTGATTCATCATTGATCATCACGATCATTGTGATCAGTTTAATGGTAATAATAATCATTATGTTCATAACAATTATTATTTCATGAGATCGACTTCTTCAGGTGTCTGCACTACCTCTGATTTTGTTATTAGATGGCGGGAACTACGCCAGCCTTTAGATATATTTGAAATATGTCAATTATCAGTGGCAAAAAAAATATTACATTTATTTCAAAATAATGAAACCATTTCGCCACACGATATTACACCTATTCGACAGATATTCTTGTTTTCGATTACATGCCAGAAATTAATATAAACTGTTATCAAAACAACCTGTGACACCATACGCAGAGATAGAGATTGGTTGAGCTATTTAGATATTAATCGATTAATACGCATAATTTACATTTTGGTATAGTCAACTAAAGGGTTTGAATAACAAATTTCTATAAAATCAGAGATTGCTCTTGGTATTAATGCCATGTATTACTAATATATTATCAAAAACATTCAACAAACATTTTTCGGATGTTATTTGTAATATAAGATGTTATTCTAAATCTATTCATTCTATTTGTCTGATAGATCAGACAATCTTTGAAAGTTGTATATGGCCAGACTACTGATCCACATGATATCCGTTGGCAAATACACTAATATTCCAAAACTCATTAAATGTATAATTATATCTTTTTATCTATCCCAATGGTATATATTCGAGTAGGTTATATTAATGTTAAATATTTTAATTAAAATTATAACGATAAAATTTGAAGAAAATATTAATAATTTAGCTATAAACCACAAGCATCATAAATCTTTGGCCACATTTGTTTAAAAATATTTTGGTTGAATTTTTTTTTTGGTTTTTTGTTAGCATTTTTTTTTAATAAGGAACAGATGAAAGTAATAAATTTTGTTTGTTTTGAAATTAAGATATCTTTTTTTGTTCCTAGGTATTCTAGGCTCGTATAAATATGCAAACATATAATTATAGAGAATATTTGAATTGAATATGTGGCTGATTATTAAATTCAAAATATATTCAACTTTTGAGTGAAAAAATTAAGTTCAAAATAATTTTATTCATTTCGAAATAATTTTTGACAAATTATCATTATTATTGCTGTTCATATATTTGCTTGTCAGATTGTTTCTAAATAAAATTTCATGCCAAGGAACTATTAATTTCATAGATATGTTTACAATTCATACTTTTTAATTTATGGCAAATGCATGTTTTACTGCATATACTTAGAATTGGCATATTGGAATATTTATTCAGTTTCCAAAATAACTTTCATTTGTTCATAATATTTGAAAAAACCTTTGTTTTACTATAGTTCATGGAAATCAGAATATGTTCAGCCTAATCAACATCCGAATTGCTCATACGTGCTACTAGTGTTCTGTCGAATATTTATTTGGTTCCTCGATTAAATTTCAAGGCACATCCATCTTTACGAAAATATATTTGCCTAAACTATATGTTATATGTCCTTCAAGATTGATTCTCATAAATTTCTACGTTGCCCCTATATATCCTTATATCTCAAATATTTTTTTGTTTCTGACATTAAAGGATAATACATAAATAAGCTATTCTGCTACTAAATTAAGTACATACCTAAATACTGGAGCATTACACAATTCCCATAATTGAATAGTGCAATGTTTATAAGTTTTTATGATTTTCTATGCAATAGATGTATTAGAAGCAGCATATATTAGGATGTCACTGTTTGGTAATAGAATTTTTTAAAGAAAATTATTGACAAATCCGGAATATAGAATGTCTATAGAAAGGCTGCTCGTAAATGTTTTTTTTTTTATGTAATTATGTAGTGCGTACGGTACCCCCTTCTGAAAAACAATTTATGAAGTAGAAAGATGATTACTACTTAATGGCCATATTCGGTGTAAAATCTGTCATATGGATTTTATAGTAGTATCTATAGAGTATCTCAACGAACGGTAGATAGCAAGTTTTGTAGGATTGACTCTAAGATTTCGAGATTTTTGAAAGTTCAATAATATTATTTGTTTGCTGAAATTGAAATCATCGTAAATTTATTTCATGCACTTATATTGAACTTTTATTGATTTAACTATCGAATACAGTATTCAGTATTGATAGTTATTTTTATAGAGAAATATATTAAAAAACAGGGGGCCGCCTTTAAATAAGGAATACGACATTGTAGAGGAAAAGGATGAAGATATTTCGTAACCGTTTGACAGAACAATGTCATTTTAAGGCCTTATAAAAAAAATAGTAAAAGTATTCAGAATATACATCAATAGCGGTAAAATAATCCAGATTTCATAAGATATCCTACAATGTAAAAAATATTTAAAATTAAAATATTAATAAAATTTCATGAATTATAATTTATTTAAATCCTTGTAAAAACGTATTGGGCACTCTACTAAAATACTAAAAGAGCTTCACTTTCCAGTAGAATGTGGACGCTTACTTAAACTACTTAAACTATATTTGTTTCAACATATAATGTAATGCTATCTCTTGTTTGATGCTTGTTTTCACTGAACGTTGTTTTTTATTTGACAGTAACAAACAATCAATTACAGTAAACGTGAATTATACATTTTTATTTAAATTAATTTTGTAATTAATATTTTATTGTATTTTAATGTAAATTTAGTGTATTTCTGTTTTTTTATAGGGTTGTGAAGCAACAAAAGTTGCAAATGTATAAAAATTGCTCGATTCAACAAGTCAATAAAGTTGCGAAATAATTTGTTCGTTTATAAACTTCGATTCCCATGCATGAGAAATAATGATCTTAAGAGTAAGTACCCCTTTAAACGTATTTTCTTAATGAAAATGTAAATATTATTAAATATATTCGTTTTGGACAAACCCTAATTAAGGTGCATTTATAAGTCACAAATCAAATAATTTATAGGTATTTATAGCCATATTCAAATCAAATTTATTTTATCATCATCATCATCTCTACTTATTCTATGCATAAGAATCAACGAACCACTATATCTGACCCGGATCCTTATTCCACATATTTTTAGGCCCTGGGAACAAAGTTCCAAGGGTCTGTTGAAATAAACATCTCAGAAAAAAAAATTACACAGAAGTGCTTATAATTGAAACAGGAGAAACTTATAATTGGTTCCCAATTATTGGAGGCCCTGGGAATTGTTTAACGGATCACAACATAATATATAAGTATTTATTAAATAGTATTGCAAAATAGCCTAAAATTACAGGTATATAATACAACAGAACAATATAATTATATATAACATAATTATGTTAACCTTTGATATGATAAACCCAATTTTAATCTAAAAGGAGTAAAAAGTTTGTTTGGGAGGTACTTGAAGGAGTACTCCAATTTTACTCAT
>JANSTX010011411.1:0-18529 GCA_027564355.1 Penthetria funebris
GAAGAAAAATTAATCAAATTGAATGCAATGTTTAAAATTTTAATTAGAGTCAATAATATGTAAAAGTTCTGTTTTACAGTCAAAATGTCATATTGTACTTGAACAAATATGCAAATGTTCATTTAAAATAAAATATTTAAAATTAAAATATTATATAATAGTATTTCTTAATTTATTGTTTTAATTTATCATATACATACACATTGTTTGTACTGCAAAATATGACTGGAATTCGAAGGGTATTAGAAGACTTGGTCGTTCAAAAACAACATAGCGAAGAACCGGCATTAAGAAGGCTTATACCAGTGGAAGAGAATGGAATGAAATGGCTCACGTGTGGAGTATATGTAGAGATTCGTATATATATATATGTACTTTCGTTATCGCTGCAGGCTATTCTAGGGCATACATATTCTAGGATTTATTCACGAGCTATGAGTAGACGAGGTAAATGCATATTCTACAGCATATACTATTTATTGTATATTCCAATATTTTGCGACAAAATTATTAATTAATTAATGTATTCAAGAGTCTCTTATGTCTTATGCATTTTTTATATTATAATTTTTAAAATTTAAATTAAAATGTTACAATTAAAATTATAAATTTGAATTTCATGTTTTTTTATTTCTTCTTATTCTTTCCATTTAATATTTCCTTGTCTTGTCAATAAAATAAATCTAATAATAATTTCTTGACAACAAAATGAGACTCATAAATTTAACCGGAGGTCATAGAATTTAATCAACACTTAATTATTTTTAATATTTTAATAATAATAAATATATGAATCATTTAAAAAAAAAAATAATATTTAAAAAAACAATAAAATAAAGTACGTGAAGAAGAATTATGAAGACAGGCTGCGTAATAATTCGTGACAAGAAAAAATGAAGACCATTATCGTTTGATTTTTTTTATTTATTTTTTTTTTATATATAAATAATTGGATATTTTTATAAAATGCCTTGAGGAATTACATAAATACTATTAAATGTTATTAATATACATATTATGTAAATTAGATTCGTTACAAAAGTAATTATAATATAGTTAGAGCCTAATTATTTATGCTGAAAATTAAATAATTTAAATTGCATGACATTTTCATTAGCATGCATACGATTTTGTGATTTTATGGTATTTTTTATGAATATTTTTTTTAAATTTCACAATTAGAAATTAAAATATATGGATAGAAATGTATATGTAAATTTTATTTTAATATTTACTTTATCTAATTATTTATGTAATTAATTATCATGTTAGTTGTAACCCATTAGAAGTGTACAAAATTTTTGCTAATTCATTAGTAACTTAGCTTAGAGTCAAATCAAAAAACAAAATCTTTATGTATCAATTAATTATATTTCTTCTTGCCCTCTACAATGTCTGATATTCGTAGAGAAAGAATTTAAAAGACGGCTGATTTTTAAGCTGTTTCAGTCGAATTTAGTATCGCATCTCCATCTCAAATCTTAGTTAATAAATTAGCTAATCATTGAAAATCAATATCACACACAGTTAATGCCAAAAATCTGATCTAAACCAATTGCCTTAATTAGTTTCATCATTTTCACATACTGATTCATCATTGATAAGTAATATATGCGACGAATACTTTGACAATAAATTAATTATTGACCGGAAGAGGATAAATGTCTATCTGTAGATAATTTATTCATGAAATACCTGCTAGTAATCGCTAATGACTGTGTTTTTTGTTACGTCACATAAAAATTGTTATGGAATAATGATTGGCATCCAATCACCTATTTTAAAACTTATTTTTATATCAAAATATAATTACATTTTCTAAGAATGCGAAAAAGGTTGATTTCATATTTTTTTGTATCAAAAAATTTAATAATTATATAGTATTCTATTAAATAATAAACAATACTATCAAAATATAGTGAAATTAATAAAAAAAAGTATACATTTTTAATGTTCAAAACACAAAATTAATATTGCATGTCATTAACATTCAAAATATTTTAAAATAATTTTAGTGTGCAAAACTCTCCAAAAATAAAATTCCTTTTACTATCGACCATCGACTACAAAAGGCAAATAAATAACAGAGTTTAAAAAAAAAAACATGTCAGTAAGGAGTTATTATACGATTTACAGCATCATTATAGGATTAAGAAACCCATAATTATTCTGTCTCCTTAATTAAACTAATGGGTTTGGTTAAGGCGCCACTTGTTATGTTATTATTCGATAGGACCCTTTTTTTTATTATTATTAAATTTGTGAAAAACTTTCAAACCTACACTTTAATTTTGTTTATTATTAGAAATAAAAATATAAATGGTGATGCATTTATTATAATTACTGTCTATTTTCAATTTCTTACCTTTTCCTTTGGGGTTTTTTTTTTTTTTTGGATTAAATTGGTTATTAAATTATGTCCTTAGGGTATTATATTATAATGTGAGTGTCCATATCCCAATTTTAAAATTAATTGAGAATTCTGTTTTAGTAATTGCAGGATGATGTGTTTAATTGTATAAATTTAATTTATTCTAGAGATGTTCGACATGGCAATGGATACTTAGATGAATATATTTAAAAAAAAAAATAAATAACGTCGAACATACTAATGTAAGACTTCAAATGGGTCTGTAGTCTAATAACGAAAGTAATATGTATAAAAGTCACTTTTATAGTATTAAAAAGATTATGGGCATTCAGTAATCTGTAAATTCTATAAAATCGTATAATGAAAGTCATAACAAAGCTTCATCAGCTGAACCTTTATGTTACGAGGGCACATAGGGTTGCATTACAATGTTAATTTGTCGTTTCAAATATGCACGCAACATCAAATGTGAACTCAAATAATTATAATTGAAATTTGCCAACTGGAAAATATAAGATCAATCATAATTATCCAGTTATACATTTGAATATTTCATTACAGAGAATTTTAAGTGAAGGAAAACATAGAAGTTAGGATAAAAATCCAGTCATAATTTCATTTACAAAATAAGTATGTTTAGAAAAAAACTATGTGAAATGAAATACACATCACCATACACACCTGATGTGAGTATCAATTATTTCATATTATAATTCAAACATAGTTACATAAGTAATGGAATGAAATTCTTTTGCCATTTCTAATTATGTACGTAAAAAACATAATCTTTTCAGTCTGAATCACATGCTATTACTGACACCACATGACCTTGATAATAATCGGCCACTTCATTCGTCACCAATTCAGTGCTAATGGTTCGTTTTGTTTTTTTCTGTTCTTTAAATATAGAACGTATATTAGTTAATAATTAATCAATTAGTTATCAATTAATAAATACATAAATTAATTAAAATCTATATAAAAATAATTACATTGTAATAATGTATTTATATGTACATAATAAATTAACATTTTAATTTTTTCCTTCAATTTATTATTAATTTAATATTTTATAATAATCTCTAAGCTCATAAACACGCAAAAGAAATTTTATCGCCATAAATAACAGAAATCAGACAATTAATCAAAAACAATAAATAAACACTAAAAAATGTTAATTTTAAAAAAGATGGAAATAAATATTTTTAATATATTCAATTAACATAAAATAACAAAGTAATAAATAAAATGAGCTACTTTGTTTTGTAATTTAGTTAGTCGTGTATTTTTTTTAATATTTTTTTTTTTTTTTAAATTTATTTTAATTTTTCTTTCATAAAAAATAGATTTTTAATTAATAGTCGTAGAGAGCTATAGCTGCCTAACTAATTAATTCAACTCGTTTATTTCTCAATAAAATAACGAACATAATTAATTGCCTCATTTAATTTATCGATAAACTTGAAGAAATATCAAATTACGTGAAATATTCGAATTTTATTAACATCAATTTCACTTTGACAATATCAATAATAAACAGTAATAATATGCAAATAAATTATTATGAACCTCGTTATATACCACATATAATTGCATGTATTGCTAATGGCTAATGGCTACATAAAAATTCTAATTTATATTATTATGGATATTGTAAGTTACATGACTATTGCCTGTTATTGCTAATGGCTATATATTTGATAATAATACCAAATTTATTAGAAACAGTTAATTAATAATTTTGTTGGCAATATCGGCAATAATATGTTATTGAACTAAACTCTATTTAGTGCGTTGTGTTCATTTGAACGGCTATAATCTGTAATACTGTCGTGTAGTTAAGTTATTGTGATTTAGGGAGAAAAACAACATTTTATATATCCTGAAAAAAAAAACAATTTAAACTGTCCTGGATATCTGATACTAAATAATAAAGAAGCATATGTGTTTGCGAAGTTGATCATAATTTAAGATAATTTCTAATATTACTTAAAAAAACTTGTCCAGATAAAATTTGTCTAGATCTCATAATTTTTTTGATTATGTTATAGATTTTCAAATCAGTTGTACCATAATTATTTTCAAGAAATTTAATTTTATCATTGCAAGGACAGAACTTTGCAAATAAATTAATAGCAAAAGCCATTTTCTTTCAATCGTAATTTTAAAGGCTGTACAAAATAATGTTTATAATAAATTCGTACATGTTTCTGTTTTAAAAACATCTTTAGAACATTTCAAACATGTAGCAACATTTGGAATTTTAAATATCTTCCATTGTTCCTGCTTGCCTGATAATAAATTTTTAAAAAATATTTCCTTTTACATGTAGGGTGCGCTCGTAATATACTCTGCTCACATAAATATATGTTCCTGCTTGCCTGATACTAAAACAAATTATTTGGATTAAAGGCCTCGTTTGATTTTACTTAATGAAATCTAACGGTAATACTTATGTGTTCTACTACACATAACTACTACAAGATACTTATTTGGCCTCAGGTTAAAAAAAGTTATTTCATATAAATCCTTTTATCGTTCCTGTTTCACTGATACTAAATTTTAAATAATATTTTGTTTGCACGTAGTATACTCATAATGTACTTCGCTCACATAAATTGGAATTAAAAAAAAAAATTACCATTTTTTGTAAGGATGATCGCAAAGTTCCTCATACCGTAAATCTGGTATAACCTTATGGCGATAAATACGAGAAGCAGTAATCCTAATTCAGGGGATTAAAATCAGTTTTTATATCCTAAAAAATATTTGTCAATTATTGCGTTTGTGTTATCCTGTGTAATCCTTGTGTATACACACCATTTTCATAAACTAGATATCATTGGGGTTACACACTTCTTCCCCGAATTATTCATATTTTAAGCCAACCAACTAACATATTAAGCAGTATATCGAAAACAAATTCAGTTTTTCGATTTTAATTAAATGATTATAACGTCGTATACCTCCTAGTATTTCTGTTCACCAAGCATTAAATCAAAATAGGTCTTCGATGGAGCGATTTACGAATATTGAATTATGGCTTAGAACTTTAATTTCACATTTTGATATAACTCTTAATTGAATTTCTTCTTTTCACGTTGTAGTATTAATAGTTAGGATGCCAATTTCGGATATGGTTGTTAATTACACTTAATGATTTTAGTTGTGTTTCAGTTTATTTGATTATCACTGTATTTTCGTCGTTTCTAATGCCCATTTCAAAATTTAATTCAGTTCATCATCTCGTAGTTTCCATTATCTTTTTTAATCTGTTTCTTGTTTCGTTATTTTATATCTTAGCTCCATTCTTTAACCATTTAGAAAACTTATTATTTTCTGCATTTTCCGGCATGATTATTTTATTTTATTATGTACAGAAGCTGTTATCCGTGAAGTTACCGCTACGTTATCGTCCCTTATATCGTGGATGCAAATTGAAGTTATTGTATCTGTGTTGTCTCGAGTTCTTTTACGTATTATCAATGGGATATCCTATTCATCTACTTTAAATGGACATTTCGTTTCAAACTATTTCACATTTTTTAACTATTCCGAATTCTTATTATATCCGAATTTTATTTTTTCCTGCGTTTTCTACATGTAATTTACGTTTTCTTTATTATTTTTGATTGCGATTTCAATTTCCATTCTCGATCTAGATTATATAGATTATACCGGCTGATATGTCTATCGTCAATGACATTCCTATGACAATTATTTTTGTTACATCTCGTCAGATGATATTTGTGAAGGAAAACAGCAAGCATATGTCTGATATGTAGAATTCAATCCTAATTTACGGGACCGGTAATGCACTAGTTATCAAAAATCAGATTAAAATGTAGGTGTTAGTATAGATATTAGTCTTACAGGGCAATTGCGCCGGGTATATTTTGTTTATTTTTTTTTTTGGTATGTTGAAAGCGAGGATGAAAATTACGATTTAAATTCTTTCAATAAAAATTTGAAAATTTAAAATGCTTGAAAATCTTTGCCATCATATAAAATGTAGTTAAAGATACAAAATTTTAAATGCCGATATTCTAAAATTGAAATATCTATAGTAATGTTAAATAGAACTTTGGTGTGCAATTTTTTTTTAAAAAAAAAAGTAATTTATTAAAAAAAGGCAAAACTTTGTTGTTAGAACTATAAAGTAAAACCAAATATGCTAATTAGACTATAAGTAACAAATCAATGTAGATAGTTCTAACAAATTGCATTGATCTTGTCTACAAAATTGCATCAGCAATGATTACTAATAATTTCTCGAGATATTCATCGTAAAATAATAAAAAAAAGGACATAATTAATAACATAAATCAAAGTAAGACCATTTTTAAATTATATGTTTTAACATTAAGTCGACGAATATAGTCAAGGTGATGATAATAAAACTATTTCGACAATAATAAAATTACATGATTTACAGTAAAGTTTTAAAAATCTCTATCCATTAATAACCACAAAGTCATGTCTTTAATTATAAAAATCACACAAATTAAGTGACCATAAATCAAAGGATATTCCAATTAATTTCGTAAATTCGAGAAGATGAAAATAATTATATAAATTTTATTTTGTCTCAAAATCATCAAAATATTCAAATTAAAATGAAATAAATTGTTGCTTTGTGTCCAATTTATTTTAGTCTTTTTTTTTATTCCTTTTTGCTGGCTGCCTAATGGAAATGACATTTTTATTGATATTTTAATTTTTAGCTTTATTATTAACGTATATGGAAAACCATATAATAGAGCCATAAGTTAATTTGCCCCGTTCATAATATACAAATATTTCCAATCTTAAATGAAAAAAAAAAAAAAACGAAAAAAAGAAGCATTTTAATTCAGGTATTTTAAAATTTATTGATTAATCGACAAATGTCGACACATTCTTGTAGTAATTTATTATTAAGGTTTTTAGATTGTTTCTGAATTTTTAATTAATTTTTTCTTTTTTCTAACCATTTTTATAACATTTGTCATTTTATATTATATATAGTAAAATAGTAAAATAATTTAAATAATTATATGTCTGCTATATATTAAGGTAAATATATTATAATAAAAAAAAAACAGAAAAAATATATGGGCACAGTCATTTGTGTAGTTTTTTAATTGCTAAATATTTATCAATTTTTAAAATTTTAAATAATTTTGAAATATATTTTATTTAATAAATGTACACTAAACGCCAAAGAATATTAATTAGGTTAATTAATTATTTAATGAATAATATTTTAAGTTAACCATTAGCAAAACTATTTACAGTTTCTACTGTGTTTTTTCCTATTTTTTTCATTTTTTGATAAATGGAAACATATTTAGGTTTATCGTTATGTTACTAGTAACGCATAATGTATTTTTTTTTCAAATGTCTGATCCTACATCATTTTAGGTGACGAATGGAGTGGTCGACTATTATCAAAGGTAATAAACTCATCTTTATCTCCACGTGATGTCACTAATTCGAGCATGATATATTTTAGTAATAGCGTGTGATCAAGGATAAAAATGTTGTGTTTATTATTAAAGGATAAAAATGTTGTGTTAACTATTAACAAAAATTCTTTCTTGGAAGATCAATAATATCAATATTTTTAGCCTGACTGTTAATCGAAATAAACGCCTCTAAATTTCCAATAAGTATTTTATTTGATCATTTTCCAAATTCTCCATATTTGGCAATGTTCAGTGTTCCTAATGACATTTTTCTATTTAAATATAAATTTTACTTATTTAAATAATAATCAAAGCAATCTGAAATTTCATTAACAATCTTAAAACAATTGAATAGAGCAAGAGATGAGAAACTACTTTGAATGTACACATTAAATTTTTTTTTCGCCCTAATACACAAGACCAAATCGCTTCAATAACTGTATTTTCACTTTAGTTAATTTTGAATTAATTAGATAATTCTTTTCGGCATTAATAATATGATCTGACAAATACTTAGTTCAAATTCACTGAGTATAGTGACCATTATCCGAACTTACATGTAACATAACACGAAATTACTTTATTTTACCCATAAATGAGTAAAATATCAAATAGAATATTTTAATTAAAAATTATGCAATAATATTTCATACAATTTTCTAATGTCCAAATTTCTGTAGATTATTCATTTTTTGTGTTTCCATTTTTGTAAAAATTCAAATCACGTATTAAAAAAATGTGTTACTTTATAGTCTGTGCGCCTAAGGGATGGAATAACTACTATCATATAGTAATATATCCAAGTACTGTATATAGTATAAGGATAATAGACGCGCATATAAAACTCCTCGTTAATCCTAGATATAGGAGTTCAGTTTTTTTTTTTTTTTTTCTATTTTATTATTTGTATAATGTTGGAATATATGGAGAAGGGTATTATTGCATTAACTTTATCATTTTTCTAAGCAAAATATATTATCCAAATAATTCACTTTTATTGAAGAATCAGCATGCTATAAAAATGAGTAAAACATTATTTTGGGAAATATAAACGGTTAGGTTAGGTCTATAAAACTAAATTTGGTATATGATATAATATTGTAAAAAATGATATATAATTTTATATGTTTAAATATTGGGATATTTTATGGAATAAAAATAGCAAAAAAAAAAAAAACATATGGGAAATTATGTAATTTATATCTGTAAATCAATATAATATTTTTATAATAAATAATATAATAAGCAAATTCAAACAACATAAGGAAACAAAATCGTCTATTATGCAAACCAATCAAGAAAATTCTCTTATATAGAATATTCAAATCAATTTAGAACCGTTTTGTTATACTCAAATGAGGTTCTGCAAATAGAAATATGGACTGAGTACCTCCTCAATGTGCTTGAGTTCAACTTCTTTGAATCGAAAACCGGCTACTAGACGATTGAGAAATTTTTTCCAAATTGAACTTGAATGGCATTGTATCAATATTAGAACTAATTATTGATCATCTTCCAACTATGTGGCAGTTAATTAAGTGACAAAAAACATCGTACATAAACTCAACATTTTGCCAATAGTTACCTTAGGCGTACACATAAAATTTTGTAAATTTAGACCTTTTTTTCATCATAATTTGTACTCATTTCTACAATGATAAATAATAAACAGACAGTTACATAATATTATTTTATATTTAACTTTCTCTTATTTTCTCCATTTGACGTCATTTTTAATGCCAATGATTGCGTGACACAAATACAGAGAGTTAAAGATTCCGAGATTGTCCATTCAGAACCATTTTCACCATTCTCAATTTTTTCCTAATTCTGTCTAATCCCATATTTCTGTATATTTTATTTGAGAATGACTTAAAAAGTTATATTCCTAAAATCGTCTAAAATGCAGTTAGTAACAATTTTCGAAAATATTGAGTAGTCTTTTATACCTTTTTATATATTAAGTTAGAAATCGAAATCGAAACCAGTTTAGATTATATATTTTGAATTCAATTTTAGTGAATAATGGTGATATGGTTTTTTGTATAATTTATTAATGAATGTATTGTTGATATTAACATACAGATGATAGTAGTCAAATCATATAATATAGAATAAAGTAGATTTTATGCCATATTCTTATAAAAGACCAACGATGTATGAAATTATCATTCTATTAAAAAGGTACCAAAAAAGTATAAAAATAAAAAAAAAAAACAAAATTATAATTTTTATAAATATATCTGGGAGCGACTATGCTATTATTATTACATTTTATGGTTCCTCTGCAGTAATTTTTATATATTTTGGAACAAGTTAAGCCAAATTTTATGACATTTTTATGTCAATTAATCAAATTTTAATACCCACAATCTCTAATTTAATTATTTAGAATTTAAATTTTGTTTCTTTTATAAATGTTAAAAAATTGTTATGTTTTTTTCTACTTCTTTAAAAGAAAAAAAAATATATAATTTTCATATTCACATTCATAATATTAGTGAACACTGAAGTGAACATTAATGTTATAAATGAAAATGTAAGCTGCAATAAATTTTATATTTTTATTTATTTAAGTATAGTATTATAGTGTATAGTTAATGTTTAAATGCTGATTAATGTTAATAAATTTTATTGCACATCATAAATTAGGCTTTTAAAGTTTTAACGTAATAGATATACTCTTATCTCAAGTTAACTTTGCTTTTATAATGGTCTTGTTGGCCTTTTGAGAACATAAATTTTGAATTTTTATATTATTTAATTTTTTTTTTGATATTCACATCATCGTTTGTTTTTTTTTTAGATATTCTTTAACAAAATTTATGTTTACTATCGTCTTAATTTTTGTATTGATGTTGTTGATTTCAATGTTATTATAATGGATGTCCGTGGGAGAGGAACACCATAAATAATATACAAATACGTGTATAACATTTACTATATATATATATATATATATAATATTAAAATAAACATTAATTTAATATAGTAGAGATATATACGTTAATAGTTCATAAATTTAAAATAATGGTATTTTCTAGAATTTAAAATGAAATCAAACAAATAATGTATCGTTGAAATCTCGTGTTTTTTAATTTTGAAATGGAAAAAAATTTATAGCTTTTAATGGAACAGTAGCGATTTGTTCAACATAATTTCATTAAAAAATTATTTCATCAATATATTGATTCCAAGTATTTTTAAAAAAAACATCATTAAATATTTAAAAAAAAATTAACAATTTAATATACACTTAAATAAAATTAATATAACTTCAAAAACATTTACATGTCATCATCGAATTATATTGAATTGATTAAAACGCTTAGAACCAAGTTCAGTTTAAATTTATATAATTAATAAAATAAATTAATGAAATACAAAAATTTTGAGATACTTTACAACCAGGTTCACATTTATTATATCGTATTAACTAATTTCATATATTTTTCTGTAATATTTTAATTTTTCAGAATTTTTATTGGGAAATATAGAAAATTTTACGGATTATTTAATAAAATTGAAGACTACTTAAAAGAAAAGAATTATTTCGAAATTATAATACATCCATCCCATATTTTTAACAACGATGAAACACATTATTTTTATGTCCGACTAAAGATAATGAATTTTCCAAAATTGAAATTACTAAATTCATTGCAGAAATAGATATATTGAAGACGTATGTATATTATAGATGCTAATTCACGTATAATTTATTCAGTCTTGTCGATGTCATAAGCGAACTGATAAAATAACTAAAGATAATGTATTAAAATTACTGAATTAGACAGAACTGCCAAGATAAATATTAAAGATTGGTACAGTTGGACATTCGATCATTAATATCGCCCTACTATGTAGTCATCTAATAACGTCGTTTTTTTTTTTTTTTTTGATTTCGGTCAGAAGAATTACTTGGTCAGATATTGGTTAGACATGAGCTTGAATTTTACTGTGACTGAACCCAACTAATTATAATCATTATCCAACTGGATGACTACACGGTGACCGAATGTGACCAAAATCCTAAGTCATTCGGTCAACTTTAGTCGCAGTATTATTTTTTGGGTTATATCTAACAGTATTTCTCATTCTTTATGCAATTACAAAATAATATTGCAATTATCAATTTAATATCGTAATAGTACATCACTATTACGTGTGTAAGATTTTCTTTTTTTTTAAATAAAAATTAGTAGTAAAAATTATCTATTTAAAAATTAGATAATACAAACATATTCATTATGTCGACCGCTTCTCATTAATTTCTTTGATCAACGGGACGGACGAAAATAATAACGAAATATTTTTTTTTTATTTGTAAAATTTGTATCTTGCAGTTCTTCAAATTTTAAATCGTTTGTTAATTAGATTATTCCCTTTAGAGTTCCATGAAAAAACTATGCCGATGAATGTAAATCAACAACGCAATCAAAAGAAATCATAAAATAAATAAAAATCCTTTGCCGACAAAGCTGTTAATTTCACATGAATTGTATAAACTGACTGTCAATTTTTGATGTAAAATATATGAAGATTAAAGATTTCATTGGCATAAATATTGACAGTATAAATCTATATCAATTTATATTTGAAATAAATATACTTTTATATGTTAAATTATATATTCCATGATGTTATGTTAAATAACATTGAAGATAATATACGAAGAAGAAATTATATATAGCTTTGATATATATTTTAAGATATACTCGTACAATATACTACTCCTCAGTCACTCAATAACCGGGTATATATTAAATGAAAGAGCCTCATAAACACATGAATGAATTAAATTGGTAAATGAACAAATTTTTTGCAATAATATATAAATATATATATTAAATATTATATATACATATATATATAATATAATACGAGTAGTATAAAGATAGGACATTTTACATATAACTTTGCTACAGACATCAAATAAATTGTCAGTTTACATTTGTTATTATAATAATAGTTGGTTTAGTTGCGTGACATTAAACAACTAGAAATGATCAAAAGCGTTGATAAATTTGAATTGCCGCGCTAAATTCAAAATTATAATTATCTTCACAATACATAGCCGAATGTCGTGTACTATTCCTATACGAGTACATGTACATACTAGTTTCGTAATATGTTTAGACACTAAAGTTTACTATATATTATTTTGGATCATGTCATGCAAATAATATAAATTAATTTTCTGAAAAACTTATTAAGTGTAAATTACATATATAATATTTTTATTTACAATTTATCAGACAGATTGCAATAAATAATGCATTATAATATTGCATTTAATATTATAGTAAAATGTATAATGTTATATATAAATATTGCAAATGGAATGAATATCAACTATACACGAATGCAGTATTTTATACACTATGGATATTTTATAATAAATGATCATTTTCTATGTCAAAATATTACACCATTAGTAGTAATATTTTATTCATTTTAAATATATGTTTATTGATTTTATTAATAAAGTAATTTATATATTTAATTGCATAACATGTTTCCGTTTAATTGGTTCATAACAAATAAAACTAGTTGTAAAATCGTCTTCAAGATCATTTTGACGTATACTCATAAATCCTTTTTTCGAGACCATGTTTAAACCTAAATCCAATTTTTACAAGTTAATCGTTGTGATCGTATCATTAGTGTTACATATCTACTGTTCCTAGACACCAAGTAAATATGTGTAATCGTCAATAAGATATTTTTATAATTATACATGCTTGAAGTTATGCTCTCTTATTACAGGTCTTTAAAATTAAAAGAATTTAATAAATTTTGAATATTTGACCTAGGAATACATAATGACATTGCTATACTATATATGAACAGAGAGTTGCATATAGGTTAATGGACATTTACATGATGTTTATATCAAGAATTAAACGTGATTCTAGAAATCCAGAAATACACGCGATTTCATTTCCAACAAATTGTTCTAATTTCGTAAAAAGTTCATAACCAGAAGTTACTCTACGATTTTTATAACATTAAAATAAATTTTATAATGTAATGAACATCTTGTTTGCTAGTCTATGATAGTTTATTAAGACAGTTTTTATAGTTGCGTTTTTATGAGATTTTTTGTTTGATACTCCAGAGAAGATTATGCAATTTTTGTCATATTTGAAGTTTAGCAAGGATGTATATTTTGCATAGATGCTTTATTTAACATATTATAAAAATTTTACCGTTAGGTTAATTGCAGTGAATTAGTGAATTTAAGAATTTTACCATATTTATATATTTTTTTTTGTTTTGCTGAAAATAATTCTGGTTACAGCATTCCATTTAATTCTAAATCTAAATTAAATTTAATCCTATCACAACGTAATACTAATTGATTTGTAAGTGAATTTGAAGACAACCTTTATATTTTGTTGTCTAGTTTTGAAGGATTTTTTTTTTTTTAAATTATAAGAATTTAATTTTTAATAAATAATACATAAAATTTAAATTTATTAAATTACATTTTGTTTCAAATTGAAATAAATTAAAATACAACATTTTATTATTAAATTCTGACAGTTTTTATTTCAATTTTCTACCACACGTACTTGAATGTAACTATTGCTTTTATATATAATTGTAAATATTTGTGTGCAATGTTTGCAAATTGCAATTTATAAAGAAAAAAACATTTTGTAGTACCAACAAATTATTTAAAATTTTTGTAACGAGTGGGTGTTGATAATATGTTTTTCGTAACGTTTAAAAACAATTTGTTTTCATAATAATCTAAACGCAATTTTAGTGTTTTAAATAAATGTTGCATTAAGAAAGAAGACTTGCCATATTGATGACATAAATACAATAAAATAGTCCGATTTTATGTAACGACTTTACATTATTTATGTTTCATTTTAAATATCATATTAGATTTTATCATCAACATTTTATAAAATAATTTATAAGATACTTAAAGTTTTAAAAATCTGCATGATGCGACGATATGCAATGCTGCATATAATATATAGTGCATCATATATAAATGACTGTAAGAACATGTGAATATATATATATATAATGACTTTGTAAAATAAATTGTTAATAATGCAATAAATGCAATATGTTTATTACAGACAAGATTATTATTTCTGGTACTTATAAGATGACATTTATGTAGCGTTTCGCGATTATCTCCTTCTTCTTATGCATTTTTGCAATCGTTAGTTTATTAATGAGATTAAATTTGATTAAGCGAAACGCTGGTAGCCGCCACTATATATAGATATACACATAAAAGTATAGTGAAATGAATCATACCAATAACTAAATACGATTTCATTTTTTATTAACAAGCAACATAATTTACATATGATTTTATTGCCTTTATATTGATGTCAGGGTATGCCGGATTTGTGTCATATTATATTTATTTTAAATACATTTTAAATAAAATATTATATAATTTTGATATACATAAAATTAGAATAAATGTTGGTATGCATATATCTATCTTTGGATTAAAATTATAATAAATTTTTGCAAAAATTACATACATTAATCTGTTTCATTTTGAAGAAAGCAATACCCAAACGGAATTAAAATTATATTAAAAATGTATTACGACTCGTCGTTATAAAATTATAATAACTAGAAATTATGCTATTTAAATTAATAAATAAATTCATTAAAAAAATATATAAAATATTCTTTTAAATTCCAAATTGATGTGATAGCTTAGAATGAACATGATCAGATTAGTGCAGATCGAAACATTCAAAATAATAAATCAAAAGTATAAAAATATGAAGCAAAAATTGATTGAAACAAAATGGTAACTGTTCCAGAGAATGTAATTAAATGAAACTGACTAAAACAGATGAGAAAGCAGATGAGGCAATAAAATGTAAAACCCAAAAAAGAAAAAAAAAAGGAATCAAAATATTATTCAAACTGTCAGATCTGAAGGCGCTGAACAAAATTTTTGGCCATACACTAAGGCGACCAGTCAATGATGTTACAAAATACGCATTTGACTGGAATCCACAATTACAATTACAATTTTATGTCTGTCTTATTGTGCGACATCATAAATAAATGTGGTCAGCGATGTCGAGACAGAAAACGCCTGCATCCCTTTGCTAATAGTACGGTACGGTAAAATCCAAGATTTTTGCATTTTATGCACAAATATAGCATCAGAATAATCAGAAGATTATGATTACTGCACATTCACCCAAAAAGTCCATTTTGCATCCAAATTACATCGAAGTGATCATTTTGATTCAATGAATGTTTGAGTTATTGAATCAAAATGATCACTTATATATAATTAGAATAGATTATCATTATTGCGAATTAATAATTATCGCAATAAGAATTAATATGTGCGTTGTGTACCGGAACTGAATAGATTAATTTGAATATCCATTAATTTATCATTTTTCTGAGGAAAAACTTTTAATTAATACAAGAGTATGCATCATGAGCAAAGAATATGTGGGTGCAAATCAGTTATTACAAAAAATGTTTCAGTAATGAAATATATTTCTTTCGAATATGTTGTTGACATTATTTTCACAAAAACTTATTCATATTTTCTTAATTATTTTACCATTATCTTATGCAAAACCTGATGGATTCTGTACATACACACACATGTTATATAAAATGCATTTAATTAGTATAAATTTTAAAAAAATTCAAACATATATTTCACATTTTAGAACTGAAGTAATGGGAACTGAAGTCAAAGAATTTATTGCAACTGAAACTTATATGGGTAAATGTGTGATGAATTTTTTTATTAAATTAAATTGCATCAAAAGCAGAAATGTTACTCGAACAAGACTGGATTTTGTTAAAGTTCCGAAACATGTACTAAATAGAAAGTGTTGTACCGGATATAGTGCAATTAATGAAAATAAATGTACACCAATTTGTCATCCACAATGTAAATATGGCAATTGTTATAAACCAAATCAATGCAATTGCTTTCAAGGATATGAACATTCAATGACAAACGCAATGTATTTTTTTACAATTAGTCACATATACCAAAATATGATTAATTTCTTTCCATTGCAGATGTAAACCAAAATGTAATGGATGCAAATATGGTAATTGTGTTGCACCTGAAACTTGTGTATGTCACTTAGGATATATTTGGAATACACAATTATCACAATGTGTACCACATTGTATTAGTAAACGTGAAAATGGAATTTGTGGTACATCAAATAATTATAAATGTTTACCAAATTATGAACTATCATCGACCAGATCAGATACATGTGAACCAATTTGTAATCCAAAATGTAAATATGGTGCATGTATTGCATCAAACATTTGTGAATGTAATGATGGTATTAAATTAAATGTAAGTGAACAATTGAATTGTAAATCGTATTGTAATGTTACATGTGAAAATGGTTTCTGTGATGATCCAAATATATGCAGTTGTTTTGGTGGCTATAAGTTAAGATATGGTAGCAATAATATTTGTGAAGAAACCCATAAAAATTTGAAGTATATTCGTTCAAAAATAGATGACAATTTGGCAATGTGCAGTTTAAATTGTACCAATGGAATATGCAAAAATTTGGAATTATGTGAATGTTTTCCAGGATATTATCTTAGTATGACTGATAATTTTACTTGTTATGAAAAAAATGTATGGTAAGTGGCACATGTAATTTATAGCACATTTGCGGTTGTGAAGAAGATTGATTACAAATTGTAATTTTTAAATATTTCTGGAAGTTGGTCTTTTGATTTTTGTAATATTTGGATCATCTGCTTTAAATATAAGTCAACATAATTACTAATGTATAAAGTATCATAAACAAATGAGAATCGAAAGATTACATAAAGTAATGTAAATATAATAAACACAATTATCAGTTCACAGATCCAACTACACCAAATTTACAATGATATTGTAAATTCGTTTAAACTATTTTTCTAATGATCCAATTTATATATTCTAAAAATTTTCACAATAATTGACCCAATTCATCTACGTTTTCAATACATACTTGTCAATAATATTGTAAACTAGTTCCAATTCCTCTTTATAGCAATATTAATGATCCCCATTTACATATTGTGACAATGTTCACAACGAAAAAAAAATCAAAAAATTTAGGCCCATAATTAATCTAAACATCTATCGATCGGAGCAATTTCATCACCAAAATTGAAAATTGTCCACAAAATATTGTATGTAATAATAATAATTCTACATTTCTCTTTTCAGGACTACAATTCGATTGAATTACATACCACTTACTATATGTTTCCTATTAGTAATTACTATTTCTACTATTCTAGTTATATCCATATTTCGATATAAATTCTTTAATCGTTCTGAGAAGGAAGAAATTAAAACCGAAACCGGAGAAGGTAATCAATTTGTAAATTAGAAAGATTTGAATGAATTTGAATTTGATGATAGTAAATAATTTCTATTTATTGATTTAATAATTGATTATATGTGAATAACAAAGTTTTAATTTATCACCATAAAATAAACATAATTAAAATAATGAATGCAAGAGCAATTGATTGACTATTTTGGAACTGTCATCAATTCCACCATCATATAAGCACATGTGAGCTCTTGTAACTAATATTGTCTAAACATGTGAAACAGTAATGATTTGAAATCTGAATTGTTAAATTCGTCCTCGAAACGATTACGTTGATGCATGTTTCACGAATTTAAGATAACTCGGCGTTTAAG
>JANSTX010011422.1:0-18522 GCA_027564355.1 Penthetria funebris
TATAAAGAAAATTTAATAATTCTTTAGTTAATGGGAATATAATTATCATTAAACATTTTTATAGAGCACGATTACGATGATGAGTTCTTATTAGAAGATCTTACAACAGAATCACAAATAACCACAACAACATCAGCAACAACAACAACAACCGAAAGACCCACACCAGGATTTATATTACCAACAACAATTTCACCTTATGATTCAAGTGCAGTAACAGAATGTTCGCATAATGATTTAAAATATTACGATGGGGCACACGTTAAAACCGATTTTTCATGTCAACATTGCTATTGTATGCGTGGTAACATTGTTTGTGCTGTTCAAGAATGTCTTGAACCACTTGAAAATGCAGGAAAGAATTGCATTGCACAACCACCAAAAGAAGGTCAATGTTGTCCTGATACTTATGATTGTGAAAGTATAGAAACTGAAACTGATTTATCAATTACAACAATTTCAAGTTCATTGGATGACAAAGAAATTGATTTAACAACAATTCCAACAAAAATACATGATGAATTACCAATAATTGATGAAACTGAAAATGAAATTCACATCGATGAAGAGAAAACGGAAGAAATTTCAACAGAAAAGGAAGAGGGCATACGATTACAAACTGATAGACCATATAGTGAACATGTTGAAATTGAAACATCAACGGCTACTGAAAAACTTGTCGATGAATTGCTTACAACAATTAAGACAGAATTAAAGGATACAATAATAACCGATGAAGATGAACAACTACAACAGCATATTGATGAAGATGAACAATTACAACAACATATTGATATTGATGAACAATTACAACAACATATTGACATTGATGATGAACAATTACAGCAACACATTATTATTGATGACCATCCCGATACGTATACCGATAAAATTGATGAAAAGGAAACTAAACCTAAATCTGATGATGAAATAAAAGATATTATTACTACAGAGAAACCGTTAAGTACTGAAGTCGAAGAAGGCGGAATTGTATCGACACCTTCACAAGCAATTGATGACAAAGATATCGTCAGTACATCAACCGTAAAAATTATTGAACCTATTGTACATGATGAAATTGAGTCATCTGGTGACGATGACTTACAGGAACCTGAAATAATTATATCCCATAAAGATGAAGAAGAATTATCGACAAAGAAAATAATATCATCAGTTATTGAGGAATCAAGTACCACATATAATGAAATTGAAAAATTAACAACAGAAAAAATACATGTTGAAATAGATGAAGAAGATATAACATCAAAATACCCATTAGAATCTGATTCACATATTACTTCTTCAAGTGAAACATCAATATTAGATCATACCGATGGTTTCTCGACCGAACAACATGAAGAAATTATAGAAAAGGATGAAGATACGGAAGAAAAACTGTCCACTGATCAACAAGAAGACAAATATGAATATACATCAAAACATCCAATTGATTTAGAAGTACCATCTGTTGCTGTTACTGAATCTTCTTTACAATCCGAAAAAGATAGAGTTATTGAAAAACATCAAGATGAAGATGAAGAAATCAAATATCCATCCGAATCCATAACACCAATTTCAATCATAGATTCTTCGACATTAGATGATCGATTATCAACTGAAGAAACAAATAAAGACATTAAAAAAGAACAAGTTGAAAAAGATCTAACTGCAGAAGAGGAAACTGAAACAGATAAAACTGAAATCGATGTAACCGAAAAAGAAATTGGCGAAATAGGAGTAACTGAAAAAATTGAAACAGGTGTAACTCAAAAAGTAACTGTCAGCGAAAAAGAAGTAATTGAAAAGACTGAATCTGAAAAGGAAGAAATTGAGTCAGAGGTTACTGAAAAAGAAGTTACAGACAAAGGAGTAACTGAACAAACTGCAACTGACAAAGTCGAAATTGAAACAGGTTTAACTGAAAAAGAGGTAAGCGAACAAGAAGTTACCGAAAAATATGAAATCGAAACAACTGTAACTGAAAAAGAAATAATCGGAAAAGAAGTTACTGAGCAAAATGAAACTGGCAAAGACAAAATTGAAACCGGTGTAACTGAAAAAGAAATAAGCGAGAAAGATGTAATTCAAAAAGACGAAATTGAAACACATGTTACTGAAAAAGAAATAATTGAACAAACTGTAACTGGCAAAGACGAAATTGAAACAGGTGTAACTGAAAAAGAAATAACAGAAACAGATGAAATTAAAACAAGTGTCACCGAGAAAGAAGTAAACGAAATTGAAAAAGTTGTAACTGACAAAGAAATAACCGAAAAAGACGTAACTGAACAAACTGATACTGTCAAAGACGAAATTGAAACCGATGTAACTGAAAAAGAAATAAGCGAAATTGAAGTAACTGAAAAATATGAAATTAAAACAGATGTCACAGAAAAGGAAGTAAACGAAAAAGAAGTAACTGAAAAAGAAGTAGTAGAAAAAGAAATAACTGAAAAAGAAGTAGTCGAAAAAGAAGTAACTGAAAAAGATGAAATAGAAACAGGTGTCACCGAAGTAATCGAAAAAGATGTAACTGAAAACGGCGAAATTGAAACAAATGTCACTGAAAAAGAAGTAAGCGAAAAAGAAATAACTGAAACAGGCGAAATTGAAACAAATGTCACTGAAAAAGGAGTAACGGAAAAATCTGAAATCGAACATATGATAACTGAAGGAAATGTAACTGATATTGAAACTCACAAAGATGAAATTGAAAATGAAGTCACTGAAAAGGAAGAAACAGCAGAAGAAGTAAGCGAAAAAGAAAAACCGCTTAAAGAACAAACCGAAAAAGATCAAACCGAAAAGCAAGAAGGTTTAATTACAATCAAATACCCAATAGAAACAGAATCGCATATAACTTCCTCCCCAACAACAGCCGAAACTATTGTAGAATTATCAACTGTAAAATATCATGATGTTGAACAATTGGTTACTGAAATACCAACCGAATTAGATACATCCACAAAACCTAAAGAAATAGAAAGATTACCAGTACAAGAAGTACATGATGAAGAAGAAATTACATCAAAACAACCAATAGATTCATCTGAAACAACATCTGTAGAAGATCTGTATAATGAAGAGGTTACAGACAAATCAGTAGACATAATGGATGAAACTACAAGTAACTTATCTGAAGAAAAAGTTGATGATGAATTACTAGAAACACAGACAATTACACCAATAAAATTAGAACATGATGAAGAAACCACACAATACATTAAAGAAACGGAATTCATTCCAAGTGTAATACCTGGTGAAGGTGATTGTCTTGTTGAAGGTGTAAATTACATAAATAATTCATCAATTGTTCCAACAAATAAATGTCAAACATCATGTATCTGCTTAAACAGTGTAATTCATTGTAACAGCGTTGAATGTAAACCATTATTAAAAGATGAAAATCAAAATTGTAAAGAAATTTACGACCAAGATGGTTGTTGTCCAATTTATAAATGTTATGAAGAAGATGAAATAGTAACAACAATTACAACTGAAATCGGTTCATCTGAAGAATCGTCAGAAATTCCAGCTATAATTAAAGAAATATACCCAGATAAAGAAGTGCCAGCTATTGTACAAGAGATAATACCAACTGTTGCCATTGATAAAGATATATCTGAAAGGGTTGAAGAATTAACAACATCGGCAGAAGATTTACTTGTAACTAAGAAACCACAAGTTGAATACGATGAAGATATTTCATCAACAGAACAACCAATTATAGAGATCAGTGATGATGAAGATATTATAACAGTAACTAAACAACAAGATATTATTGAAACAAATGTTAATAATGAAAGCGAATATGTTACTAAACAAGATGGAATCGATAGTGCTACTCGAAAAGAAGAAATTGAAGTAGATACTGATAAGATAATTGAGCCAGAAACAATCACTAAAAAATATATTGATCAAGAAATATCAGTAAATACAGTAACAATTAGTGAAGATGAATCTCATGATGCCGACCACGAAACAACTGATGGTACAATTGAAATGAAACCTGAAATATTAGTACCATCTCATGATGAAATTGTAGATGAAACATCAACAGAAAGTGAACAACAATCGTTTGTTACAGATGAAGAAATTTCGATTGAACGAGACGAAATTACTACAAAATTATTCGAACAAGAAATTACGGAAACTTCATCTAAGAGTTCTATTGTAAAAGTATCCACAGATGAAGAAAAAATACAAACAGAATATGATTTCACAACTAAGCGAGTTATAATTGATGAAGAAGAAGCATTTGTACCACAAGTTAATGATACAACAAGTGATGACTTACATCAATTATCTGAGGAAATTACAAAGATACCCGTTCTAGCAACAGAAGAAGTTTCAACAGAACTCTCTGATGAATATAAACCATCAAAAACTGTTGAAGACGTTGAAAGTGAAATACTGGAATCAACAAAATTACCCACAGTACTTGGAGGTGAAGTTACAGTTAAGTACGAAGACATTATAATTGATGAACAAATGCCAGAAAAAACCGATGTAGAATATGATGATAAAGTGACAACCGAAAAAATAATTGAATCATCAACTATATTAAGTGTTACAGAAAAATTACCAATAACCAAAGATGAAGAAGTATTACAAGTTAATGTAACAAGTGATAGTGAACAAGTTGACAAAGAAGAATTAAAACCAACTGAAATATTAAAGCCAATTGAAGAAATTGATGAAACAATTTATGAAATGACAGACAAAGAAATTCAAACTGAACAAGATGATAAAGATAAAGAATCTAAAGTTCCAGAATTGAGTACCGAAAAAGAAAGTGAAATACCAACAAAACACCACATATTACTAGAAGAAGAAATTATTACCGGAAGACCTCTTGAAACTGATAATTTATTACATACTGATGAAGAACAAGAAATTACAACACAATCTAAGGATCTAAATATTGAAATTGATAATGTACAACATGTTGAAACTTCAACAAAATATACAGAAAGTGGAACTATTCAACTGGAAACAGTTAAACCGCAAACAGATAGTGAAATTATACAAGAAATAATAACAAGTAAACCTGAAAAAGAGACTCCATCAGATGTTTATTTACCTTCGGTAATAGAAACTGAATTGTCTACAGATGTATCAATTGAACAATCTAAAGTACCAGACATTTCTACAATATCACCACAAATTGATTTAATAACTGAAAAAGAATACGACCATATCGTTCATGTTACAGAAACTAAATCAGAATTACCAATCGAGAAAGAGCAACCATCGACAGAATCATCTGAAGTTAGTGTAACAGAAAAAGATGAATTTGTAGAAAAGGAAGACTTCGGCATTACAGAAGTTGATAAATCCGCAGAAATTACAACAGTTGCAACTGACAAAGAACAACCAATAGACACAGAACAAAACGAAATTGATCAAACCGAATCTATAACTACAGAAAAATCAATTGATATTCATCAAGTGACTGATAAACAAGCGATTGAAGTTACAGAAACTATTTCCATTGTTAAAGAGCACGCAACATTAGACGAACAAGATCACAAGCCAGATGAACACACAGATGAAGTCATTACCATAGAAAAAGATCAAGAACACATTGAAATAACATCTAGTGTACCTGGAAAAGAACAAGAAGTAGATTCTGAAAAATACGACGAAGCAACTGGACAAATTTCAACTGAAAAAGAAGAATCAATTGTCACAGAAAAAGAAGGAATCATACAAGAAGAAGTGCCACAAATAAACGAAGAAATTCCTCATGAAGCTACTACACAAATTAAATCTATTGAAGGACAACAAGATGAACAAATTACTGAAGCAACACCGGGCAAAGAAATTATTTCTACACAAACACAAAAAGAAGAATCAATTGTCACAGAAAAAGAAGGAACCATACAAGAAGAAGTGACACAAATGGACGAAGAAATTTCGCATGAAACTACAACACAAATTAAATCTATTGAAGGACTACAAGATGAACAAATTACTGAAGCAACACCTGGCAAAGAAATTATTTCTATACAAACACAAAAAGATGATGAAGATTTAGAACAATTAGAAGTCACAACTGTAACTGAAAAGAAACCAGTTGTCACAGATGAAATTGATATTACAAAAGAACAAAGTATAACCGAAAAGGAACCATCTTTAGAGATTACAGAACATAAAGAAGGAGAAGAAGAACAAGAAGTAACAATCGGCTATAGAGATGATGAACAAACTAGTATGCAGACAATCGAACAAAAACCTATTGAAGAAGAAATTAGTTCAGACAAAGAAGAACACGGACAAATCGATGATATGACTACTGTACTTATACCTGTTAAAGAAGAATCTACAGAACAAGGTTTAATTGAAACTGAAGATGTATCTTCAACTGAACTTGAAACAGAAAAACCAGGCATAACTGACAAAAATCATGTTACCATTGTAGAAAAAGAGGAAACTAATATTACAGAGAAACAAGAAACTGGAATAAAGGATAAGACACCTGAAGAAGATATTGAAAGTTCCACATATAAAGATCAATATTCAGATGAACTAACAACATCTGTCGTATCGCTAGACGAAAATGTTATTGTATCAGAAAAAGAGCATGAAATAATTGAAAAAGAAGAACAACCAATAGACGTTACCACATCTACTATAGTTGAACCATCAATCGTTGAAACTGATCAATATCCAATAGTAGAGGAAACATCAAAAACCGATAATGATGTGGATATATCAACATCAGTTAAAGAAGAAGGTGATAAAGTAACAGAAAAAGATCAACAACAATTTGATGAAGTATCAGTCGAAACTGATGAACAAGAAGAGCATAGACCAATAGATAAGGACATATCAGTTACACCTACAGAAGAAGAAACATTAGTTCCGTTCGAAGTAACAACATTATCACACGAAAAGGAAGAAGATATTTCTGTCGACAAAGAACAAAAACCACAAGAAGAACACGAATTAAGTGTTTCCGAGAAAGATAAACCAATTATTGATTCGTTAGTAACAGAATCGATTGCTGAAACAGATAAGTTAGGCTTTGTTGAACATGATGATGATGAATCATTGGAATTAAGACCAACAAAGGTGCCATTACATGGTGTGGAAGATTCTACTAGTGCAGAACTAGAAGAATCTGATGATGTAACTGTAAAGGAGGATCAAGTAATAGAAAAAGACGTAATGAAACTTGAATCAGATTCTATTGATAAAGACCATTATACAATTTCGCCATTAGTACCACAACAGGATGAAACACTTGTTCACACAGATGAAGAAATAACAGATCAAATTGTTACAGAAAAAGAAGTATCAGAAGTGACAACTGAAGTAAAAGACAAAACAGTTATTTTACTAGAAGAATTCACAACAGAAGCAACAGTTGATACAGATAAAGAACAACAAGTAATTATTGAAATTTCTGATAAAGAACAGTCTACAGCCAGTGATCTTGAAATAACATCAATAGCATCTGAAATTGAAAAACAACCAATAGATGAAACAATGCCAGAGAAAGAATTAGCTAACGTTACAAGTACAGAGACAAAAACAGATGTAGGCATTACCGAGAAGATATTAACTCCAAGTGAAATCGAAAGCGAAGAAACAACATCTGATAAGGCTCACGAACCAGCTGAATTAGAATCTACATTACCCACAAGAATAGGTGAAGAAACTGGTATTATTCAAGAAGAAGAAATTACTGATTATGATGTTACAACAGTTAAAGAAGAATCCATCGCAATTGATGAAATAGAAAAATCAACTGATCTTACAAAACTTACACCAGTTACACCAGAAATAAAAGAAGATAATGTTACCGAAGCAGAAGAAGAAACATTCGGCATAACAGAAAAAGATGAAATAAGTATCACGCATAAAGAAGACCAACAACATATCGATTCAGAATTTACAACAGTGTCAACCGTAAAGGAACCATCCATAAGTACGCAAGAAGAAGAACAATACCCAATGGAAAAAGATCATACAGATGAAACAATAACCGAAAAATTGGGCACAATCAGTACACCACTAAAAGATGAAATTGATGAAGAAGACAAAGATAAACAACTAATAGATATGCATGTCACCGAAGAAACTGTTTCAGAGATAATACAACCAGATTTAGAACATCCTGTCCCATCTGTATCACATGATGAGGACGCTTCTATTACAGAAACAATCTATGAACCTGTAATTACAACTATGTCATCTGCAATAGAAGAAATTAGTTCAACTGAAAAAGAACAAGTTCTTATTGAAACTGATGATGAAGAAAAGGAACCAATTATTACAGAAAGAGATGAGGAAAAAGAAATAACAACGGTTAAATCAAACATTGTCCAAAAAGATGAAATTGAATTAACTGAAACTGAAAAAGAACAAGAAACAATAGAAAAAGAACAGGAAGACGTAATTATTACTGATCAAGAAACAACGGAACATGATTTGACAAAACCAATATCAACAATTGATACAACTGGAAAAGATGAAGAAGAACCAGTCAAATCCATTGAAACTGACGAAACGACTTCCCACAAAGATGTTATTGTATCAATAACAGAACACGAGGAAGATTTAAGTGTAACAGAAAAAGAAAAGGAATCAATTGACGAAGAAGATATTACAACTGAAATAGCACACATTGATGAACAACAGGTGACAATTAACGAAACTGATTATCAATTGCCAATTGAAAATGTTACAACTGAAAAAGAAACTGACGAAATTATTGCACAAAATGAATTGACAACAATTGCCACATTAATAAAACAGACAACACAAGGTGCTGTTGATGATAAATACGATGAAGATGTCACAGATAAGCAAATTATTGAACCAACTAAAGAAGAGGATATTTCGATAGAACCAGTAGATGTAACAACTGTATATGTCGATGCTGATAAATTAATAACAAAACAACCAATTGATATAGATACAACTGAAGATGAATTACACGCAATACAACATGAAGATGTTGAACAAGACGAAAAAAAACAAATCATTACGACAGAAAAATCAGTAATTTATGAAAAAGATGGATCAACAACAACGGGACCATTTACAGAAATAGATGAATCAATTGACGAACAGAAACCAGTTGCCATTGACAGTGGCATTAAAACTAAACCAACCAAAGGTCAAGAATCGATTGGTAAATTTGATCATACAACTGTTTCCGACTATTTCACACCAAAACCATTTTCGTCAACAACCGAATTACCGTCATCACAACAATTTGGCGATAGTGGAACGGTTCCCGGATATGGTGGACAACAACATATTCCACCACATTATCCAAGTGGTGCATCATATCCAGAAGAAGAATATACAGATGAAGAAGATCCAGCTGCATTTGGACCAGGAACATGTAGATACGGTGGCAAATTATATGTTTCGGCACAACAAATACCACGTGATGATCCATGTGATTTCTGTTTCTGCTTTAGAAGTGACATTATTTGTTTACAACAATCTTGTCCACCACCAATATCAAGATGTCATGAGGAACCAATTCAAGGATTCTGTTGCCCGCGTTACGAGTGTCCTGTTTCAATGGCTACAGTAATGAATATAACAACAACAACAACAACATTACCACCAAATTTTCTACATCATGCATATAAAGGTGCAGCAATAAAACGTGGATGCCTAATTCAAGGTGTTTCTTATCAAGTTGGTGATACAATTAAGAGTTCCAGTGGACCATGTATGCATTGCATGTAAGTATAAATATTAGTATGACAAGAACTATTTTAGTTTAGTTACACGCGAAATCGGAATTGTTTTAGTTTTGTCACAGATATACGATTTGAACTATTTGGTATTTTACCAGATGAACAACAGTGACCACCAATTGCATCAATTGAACTTTGTACTAATTGTCCTATACAAATCACAAAAGCGTATCAATATGAATTTATGGATCTGAAGTATTTTCAGTGGTTTCGGGTCCTCAATCGCTAAACGGTATACTCTCTAGTATATATAGTCTCTACTTTTTCACATCTAATCCGTGCAATTGGTTAGAAGATGTGTTGATGGTAATATCGCACCATTGCAGAACTTACATATTATGTTTATCACTATAGTATCTAATCTAAAATGTTTAAGGTACCTTCTGAGTCTTAAGATTCTTTATGGATTCATATAAAAATGTGAATTGCATGTACTTCTGCCTGAAATACGTTTGTTCCCTGAAATATTAAGTCATCGCGTATGATTTTAATAAAAATAGCATATGCGTAGAAAATAGTTTTACTAAGAATTATCCGAATTAATGTGACGAATTTCATACAATAATTTTCTTCAATTATTTTTGTTTTTATTAGTTGTGGAGGAGATGGTCAAATGAAATGTGAGCCTAAGGTATGTACTCCAGAACCAATGTTACGACAAATGATAGCTGTCGCAGCATCAAAAAGATGAAGATGAAGATCTTAAATTTCTTATTTTTTAAATATTATATACTTAAATGAAGAAGTTTTTTATTAACTAAAACCGATATGGGTGCCAAACTTAATGTTAAAATTGTAATGTTATATTTACTGGAGATGTGTAAATTATATTGTCTTTTTCATAATTCAAGTTATGTTACACTAATATAAAAAATAGTTCCACAACTTAGGAATATATTTTAAAAAAAAAAAAACTATATACTATTATGAATATTATAGTAAAAAATATACATATATGTATACTTTCCAGTTTTATAATAATTATTTTATTACATATAAATTACCAATTTTAAAGAAGAACAATAATAAAACGAAACAAATAATTAAATTATCTTCAAAAATAAATGAAAAAACAAAGAAAAAAAAATTTTTTATCCCTCTAGTCTCTTCATTTATCTTATTTTTTAAATTATTTTTTTTAAATTTCCTTTTTTTAAATTATCATTTAAAATTAAACTTTGGGCCGTTAAATTATAAAATTTTAAACAAATTTAATAAAATATTAAAGTAATAAAATAGAAGGATGGTTTATACAAGAATTTGGTTTGTAACATATTTTAATGTTGTAAATTATTCAAATTTAATAGATAATAATATAATTTAATTAAATTAATTTTATTTATAAAGAAAAACTGCCGTAATTAAATGTTGGTGAAGACAAATTACATGTTACAAACTAAGTTTTAAAAAATAATCAATTATAGAATTAACACATATTTTAAAAAAAAAAAACAACAAAACACTTCTCACTACTCCTTTTTAAAAATATGGATAACACTTTTTTCGCCTAATTTTTACTAACTATTAAATTAAAAATTATAAAATATGATATTATCAATTTTTATTAATTTAAAATTTAACACCAGTTCAATATGGCCTGAATGTCCAGATGTTCGACCGAATGAAAATTTTAAATATTGTATTTGATAGTTTTTTACTTTTATACATTTAATATAAAAATATTGTCTATATAAATATAATAGTAATAATATTAATTTTAAATAAAAAAATAAATAAACAATAATTTTCATTTGCTTGAACATTTGGATATCCTAAAATATAACACACTTTTTGCAAAAAAAAAAAAATTTTAAAAAAGGATAAAATAATAAATAAACATTTTTTTTTTTTATGTAAAATTGCCATATCAAAGATCTGGTTATATTATAATTATAAATATTATAATTAATATTTTTTAAAGAAAACAAAATAATTTTTAAGCATTAGTTTTTTAGTATTTATCGAAGAAAAAAAAATTTAATTGTTTCATTCTCGAGTCCGTGTGACATAAATTTTGTCATACGAAATAATAGAAATAATTTTTTGAATTAAAAAGAGACGAAAAAAAACAAAAATTATTAAAAATTTTATTTTTTAATTAGTGAATAAGTGATATGAAAAATATTCAATAAAATTATATAATATTAATTTTTAAAAAAATAAATGTGTTGACAAAAATCTTGCACAGATTCGAGAAACTTAACCAGGATATTATTATAAGTGTCCTTTTATACGAATAAATTTTTATGTAAACTGAAAACTGTAAGATTTTTATTTTATTTTCTATTCAAAAGCAATTTATGATGGTTTCAGGGTTATGACCACAAAATTTTAGTCAATTCCTAACCATGTGTTATTGCAATACCTAACCGTAGTAGTTACCGGAAATATTATTTGTGATACTAACATCAATTTTAACACAACTACAATTGCAATGGTGCATTTGATTGTTTAATTAGGAAATATCATCCAAATCCACCAATCTAGGTAGCTGTGTGCTTGTACTTCGCACTATTAAAATACGAAAATTGCGCGAGAATCGTCAATACATAGCCTATAAACGCGGACACGATATAAAACCTAAAAAAATTACTACAATGCTTAGACCGAAATTCTTGGGTTGAGTGACATTCGATGGAAGAAAAATGGAGAAAGAACTATATGCTCTAGTAAAACCTTTTTCTTTTCTGGATAAACCGAGTCATATATAGATCACAGCAGTGAAGTAGGTTTATTGCTAAGTGTCTCTTCCACAAAGCATGTAGTCTTGTCAACTAAAAGCAAATATAAGATCGAATAATCACAACGAGTATTAAATGTGGAAAAATAGTTCAGATTTAAGACGGAGCAGGTATCGCCTAATGACAAAGAGACTTCCACACTGCATTGTTGGGATTAAGAAAGAGATCAGATTCTTGTCATATGCATAAGTGACGCTAATATAAACATTGTCTTGGACAACATGAATTATTAAAGTGTTATGGGTACATACAGCAGTAGGTGTTATGCACAATAATGGATATTATTTGTAAAATTTAAGCAGAAAATTGATATTATTGATCGTGATATATGAACAATTTTAGAAAATTATATGAAAACCCATCTAAACTAATGAACATGATCCACAAGCTATATGTCGTCTATATATCGCACACATACTAAAGTTGGTGGGTTGAAAACGAAATGCTTCAATGTACACACAGATCGTGATCACCTTAATAAGACAATGCAGAAACTTGATCAAGAATTCAACTCATAGAAGTGGTTTACGGGGTAACCACTGAATCTGGAATGCAATTTCACATTAGCGATTGTTAAATTTAAATAAAAACCATAACTTTATGTAATTAAATCTTCTTACTGCATTCGTATTGTTGATAACTCTTTTGATATAATTATTTCCAGCGTTTGTATTATATGCTCTAACATAATATAACATTTTAATATTTAGCGTCTTGCCCATAGAAAACAGAGTTTAGATAAGAAATTATTTTATCGTAAAGATCTCTTAATAATTGTTTGGAAGGGTTTGGAAACTATGTTTCATATTCATGTGATTATTTATTTGTTAAATAGCTGATGATATTTGTAAATACTGCAAGAAACTATAGCATACAAAAAAAAGTGAAATGTACGCCAAGCCAATAGACAATGTTTAGCGTATTCTCGATAGAAAGCATGGTTTAGCAAATTATTTTATCCCGAAAATCTTCTATTAATTGTTTAGAAGAGTTTCGAAACTGTCATATTCATAAAATGATTTTTTATTAGTTAAATAGCTAATTATGTTTGCAAATACAAAAATCTATAGCACACAAAAAAAAAGAACAAAAATCGAAATGGACCTCCTCTACAGTGATTAGAGTATTCTCTATAGAAAGCATGGTTTATTTTATCGTGAAAATATCTCAATAATTGTTTATAAGGGGTTGAAAACTGTGTGTTATATTCATAAAATGATTATTTATTTGTTAAATAGCTAATATTTGTAAATACTGCAAAAAACTATAAAGCATACAAAAAAAAAGAAAAAAAAACGAAATGGACGCCAAGCCAATATATAGACAATGTTAAGCGCCTTCCCCATAGATATTAGATAGCAAATTATTTTATCCTAAAATGATTATTTATTTGTTAAATAGTTGATTCTAAATACTGCAAGAAATTATACAATACGAAAAAGAAAAAAGGAAAAAGCGAAATGGACGCCAAGCCAAGCCTAATTCTAATAGCGGTTTTTATATGCATTATAAAATTTCAATTAAATATTTTAATTACCTTTTTTATTTGTTATCATCTAAATTAATTTCAATTTATTTCGTTAAAGTGTTCAAAATTAATTCATACTAATTAACACATTTATTTATTATTAATTATTATTTTAAAGACTCTAAAACAAAATAAAACTAAAGAACCGCCATACCGAACCGATACTAGCGACACACTGATTTCACAAATATAATAGCTGACTACAAAATCGCAAATTCGTCCGAGGTAAAAATTTCAAATAGACTGAGAAAAAATTTTGAGGTTAATATTTTGTATTTTTATTTGTATCTGGGATTATTGTTTTGTGTTGTGATTTGTAATATGATGCAAAAATTAACACCTTTATTTGTACAAACATTTAGACGTAATATCACTTTTTTAACAGGTAAACATACTATAGAAATAAATATCGAACAATTGAAAAGAAATACAAAAGTTCCACTTGAACCTTGTTCCATTGAAGCAAGCACAAACAATTGGAATACCAATATTGATGAGAAAACAATTTTATTGCTGGAACGCCTTTCAATGGTAAATGTGGATAATAGGTAAATTTTTATATTTCTAAATCTTCATTTCATTAAATCAATATGCCGAATATATTAATTTTGATGAATACAGCAATATTTCAATTCATTTAACATATATATCAAAAGTTCATCACTACCATTATGCCACATGGGTGCGTGTCCATACAATGTTAAATTAGTGTATCTGCATGAAACACCTCATTCCAGTAATTGACATACACTCTTTTGACCTTAGAACATTGTATTTCTTTTCTCGTTAACCAGGTACTTATTCATTTTTTAGCTGGATGTTCATCTGTGTAACAAAGTGAGAACGATTCATTTATGAGTTGTGACAATAATTTAATATTCATAATGGTAATACACTTTGAATACGATTCTACGTTTGTAAAATGTGATTTATTAAAAATATATTAAAAAAACAAATGTGCAATTTACTTTCATATCCATTTTATTCTCCTATATTAAATCTCATATTATTTGTATTTATATATTTTTACCATTTTAGAGAAGCACTAAAAACTCTAGAAGATTCAATTGAATTTGCAAATAAAATTTTTGCCATTGAAACATCAGATAATATTCAACCATTGTATACAGTACTTGAAAATGATGTATTACAATTAAGGGAGGATATAATTTATGATGGAAATATTAAATATGATATTTTAAAAAATGCAAAAATTACTGAAGATGATTATTTTGTAGCACCACCTGGTAATATACCGTTAGAACAAGAGTCGAAGAATTTTTAAATTAGCACAATTGTATAAGTCATAAAATGAATCAATTTCGATCATATAAACAACAGCATACATTAAAACAACTATTAAATGTATGTAAAGAAATAAAATATTTAGATGCCATTTCAAATAGTAAAAATAGTAATGAACAACAAAAACATAATGATGAAATCATTTTTTTAAAAATTGGAAACATGCTTAAGGATAATATAAAAAGAGAATGGATACAATCACAGAAAATGTTAAACATTAATTTTCCAAATAAATTAATTAAATTAGAAAAAGTAGGTAATATTGAAAATTCAATAAACGAAAATTTACTGTCCTATTTAACATCAGAAAAATATAAAATTGATTTTATAAAACAAATAAATAATGAAATTAAATTAAAACAAAATATAAATGGTTTCGGTCAACAAATTATACAGAAAAATGCTACAATTTCTTTGTGTTCTTCGGATTGTACACTTAAATTTAATGATGCTGAATTTTTGTTGTCTACATATTTTACAACAAAACATAATACACAGGAATTATTGTATAAAATTCAAAGGCAAAGAAAAATTTGGTGGAAAAAGGTATAGTGATTTTGATATAATATGATTTTCTGTATAAGTTATTGGTTATTGAGAATCCAGTTTTTTTAAATATCGTAGTTTCAGGACATTTGTATAAGCTGTTAATAGATTGTCATAATTTTTGTTTAACACTATTCATTATATTAAAGGCATAATAATCAGCTCGGGTCATTTCATCTGTGTTGCTTGTGCTATCAGTGCTTCTTCCTTATCCGAAATTATGTTGATTGCAACATTTAATTTTTATGTCCGCCGTTGTCTCCAATAATTCTATTTTGTGAGCCACCTGCGTACCACTTCTGGTAATTATGATTTAACCATTAATAGTATGCATAGGGATACATTGCTCTTCAACTTAAACATAGACCGTGTATTTTGTATTTTTGTTGGTTTTAGAGGTTTATTGATAGTTCCTCCTTTTGTGGATAAAACTGAATGCCTAGTATTGATTCATCATTTTTGTTTTATGTAAAAAATCCATCATAAAAACTAAAGCAAATCATAATAAATTCTTATTTAGGTTCTCTGCTCTCAGTCAATTAAAATGCTTCATACATTTCTTACTAAATTTGGTTCACCATGTCCGCCCAAATAGGTGACTACTGAAAAAATTATCAATAATATCGAGTTTAAACTATCGCAGAATAAAAGTGCATGCGATAGCTAAACATTTGATATGAATGTGTACATTACATTTGCAGGTGATACAGCTATCAGCAAGAAGTGTGTGCCGCGTTTGCTCACAATCGATCAAAAACGCATTCGTGTGACCACCTGCACTAGTTCAAACATCGGCTATGGTCATAAACAAAAATGCATATTTTGCCTCAACTAATCCTATTATTCCCAAGGGAATAAAAAAACTGGAATATTGTTGTAAATTTATCTAGGACTACGTCCACATAGAGGAATGAAAATGACTGAATGATGTTTATGAAAATAGATAAATGAATATTTTAAAATAATATAATTTTAATATTTTACTTACCATTTATTGTATTGTTTTTTTTTTTTATTACTTAAGTTTTCAGTTGATCCGGGAAGATTTTCAATGTCTGAAACAAAATTAGATGAAACAAATGCAATAAAAACAGTTTCAATTGATGCACAATTTGAATTTAAAGATAAAATTCAATTGGAACACATTGATTTAATTCCATTAGAGAAATTAAATGTACCATTAAATTTTAGGAAATCATTTGAAAATATAATAACAATAAAAATATCTTTAGATGTTGCTGTTATAGGTACACAGGGAGGGCAAATGTGTCCCTTTTAAAATAAAAATATTTGTAAACAATTGTTTTTTTATTTTTTTAGGAATTTTATTTGATGCACTCACCATGTCTGATTTTGGTGAACTTAGTTTACATCGTAAAATAGCACCATTTCAATGTTTTATATGTTGTAATTATGATGGTGAGGGTAAGTTATGCAATCCAAAAACAAAAGCTAAAGGATTACTATTTTCTAAAATATATATTTTATTTTTTTAGATTCAGAAAAACTTAACGATTTTCATTGTTTAATTGAATATTTAAATTATATCATTAAAAATGCTGGTATTTCAACTTATTATACTAAAGAATATGATGGCAACGATGTTCAACAATTCGTAAAAAATGTATTTAATAAAGAAACATCATTAAAGGAATATTTTAATAAAACTGATGCTATTGGTATACCTTATGGTATTATAATTGATAATGAAAGTCTTAACAATGGTGTAATGCAACTTCGTAATAGAGACACAACTCTATCAGAAATTATTCATATAAGTGATTTACCAAATTATTTATTGAAAATATTTAATTCACCATAGTTTAAAAAATAGTATGCTTATTATATGTTCATTTATTATATCACAAACAAATATTTGATTGACTGTTGTCAAATTAGTTTTCTTTATATAGCAATGATTAGTTATATGTAAAATTTACCTTCCAAATAGAGAAACAGATTTAGCATAAAAATACAAAAATAAAAAAAAAAAATTAAATCCATCTAACTCAAATTTATTTAAATTTTACATTTGTACTTTTAATATTAAATATCACAAAATTAAATAAGAACTTAAACATGTATATAATTTAACAATTATATAATTTATAGATTATTTTAAAAAAAAGGGATGATGTATTGTAGTGATTGCGCGGGAGGAGGAGGGTAAATAAACCTCATTGTTCAAAATAATTTAGTAATTTCCCAGTTTCTAATACAAAAATCGTAGTTAATCTTCAATGTATAATTAAAATAAATATTCTGTACGTGGCTAATCATCTGGTAAAAGTTTCTCATTTTCTAATGTTGACGAAGTAACTTCTAATTCCGTTGTTGTGATTAACGTTCCCAATACTTTTATTTTATTCTTTAAATTAAATTGTATTATTATGAATGATAAAATTATTATAATCACAAATACAACTGATCCACTAATTACTGTAAAATAAAATTAATTTTTTAATATTTTGTAAGTCTTATGTTATTATATTACTTCCAATTGATGCTGTCGATAAATAAATGGTATCATCTTTATTCTCGTCAATAGCTAAAATACCTAAAATATTTTCGAGTGTGCCATTATTTGTTTGTGGTTTTAAATTTAATATTAAACAAAATAAATTATATAAATCAACACTTTCAAATGGTTTTGATAAATAATTTGTTTTAAATA
>JANSTX010011433.1:0-18520 GCA_027564355.1 Penthetria funebris
TTATATATTATGTTGTGATCCGTTAAACAATTCCCAGGGCCTACAATAATTGGCGATGATAATTATATTTCTCTCGTCTTTTTATCTTTATGTGTATATGTTGCTGATCAATAAAAGATATAAATAAGAAGGTAGAATGAATGGTGAGTAAAGTTAAGTTTGATGAGATCGAGGATGAGGTGTTTATTCACCATATATAATGTATTAACACCTATGTTTATAGCTACGTGTTTCTGGGGACAAAGCAGTATTACAGGCAATTCAATTAAGCCCATAGTTTTTATGCTTATCCACATTCAATTCAATTTACCACTAGAATTATCACTGGAAGCATTTCACCTATATAAGAAGAATTTTTATTAATTTACTTTTATGCATTTGGCTATCGATAATTTTATGTTTTATGCTGCGAGATATATATATTCATCAAATACACATATTATCAATTGTAATATAGGAATGTTATGTACTGCAAACTTAGGTAAGAGCACAACATAACATAACATAAATGATGCTAGGTCTTCTTACCGAAACAGTTTGGAGGATGCTGATCCTCATTATAACAAATAATTATAAATAAATTGAACCAGTTTAATTTAGCTTACAATTTACTATCGTAAAAAATTATATCAATATTTGTGAATCGTGATTTGTTAGTTTTATGTATAATAAACGCGAAAGGTTGATAATACTCTGCTCTGTTATCCTAAATTGATCTATAATTCCTAATATTAAAATTGTAATCAGTTGATCATAATCAGTTGATAATAATAAACTTTAAGCATTTTAAGCATAATAATCAGATGTATTAGCAACTATATCTGATTTCCCTGCTTATTAAGTCAAAATACATAGTTGCATTTCTTAGTATGCATTTTTTAGGTATGAACTTCAAAATCATCTCTGTCTCCACTTTTATTTTATGTTCCCTTTGACTTAATTTGCATTGAATTCAATTACCGAACGATTTGTGATCTTCATAATATTTTGCCAAATTTATTAGCGAGATTTTCTGCGTTCGCTGCTTATGAATTCACCACAGTCATGTTTTTTAGTGAAATTTGATGAATACGCATCCTTTCACTTATCATGCATTTATCTATTAAGTCAGCAATGTTGTTTCGGATGAAAGACTCATAATTTGCAATTTAAACGATAAATATTTTGATTGTACATTAAAATCACAAATTATAAACCATATTAATTTGTGAATTTTTATTATCAGAAAAATATTTACAAAAATACGTTACCGTACTATTTTAAGTTACTATAGAGTGATTATATTTATATTATAATTATATATATTATGAATTATTAATATAGTTGTTTTTGATTATTTCCTTCAATGTTAATCAGGATTATCATCACAATCTTCTTATCTCGGTTTAGTGTAATTTCTGTATATGGTCCCTCTTTTAAGCCCAACATTCAGCTCCGCTGTTTATGTTAAATTGAGTATCATATTGTCGATTTTGTTGTGAAGGTGTGTTACATTCTATATTGTAACTTTAATGAGTGTAGCAGTAGTACAATTATGTGTTGTTATGTGATAAAATATAATGAAATATTTATTAAAATTGCGATGAAATAAATAGTGTCATATTAAATGTGCCTTAGTGATGGAATCATGCACACTGAAAGTAATTTTAATAAGTGATCAAGTGGTTAAAATTTTTTGCGGTGAAGTGATAAAATATGAGTGTAATATTAATAAAAAGCTTGATCAGATATATAGATAGTGTCATATTAAAAGTGCTCAACTGGTGGAATTATGCGTAGTGAAGTAATGAATTATACAGTGTCATTTTTATAAGTGCTTAAGTGGTACAATTTTTAGTTGTGAAGTGATAAAACATAGTGTAGTGTTAATTAATATTATGATAAAATATATGTCATATTAAAAAACACAATTGATGGTATTTTGTGCAGTAAATAAAATTATATGGTATAATTTAATTAGTGCCCAAGTGGTAAAATTTTGTGAAGTTCTGTGATATGATGTGTATAGTAGCGGCCATCTGAATATGCTCATGTAGGTTGTGTGTAATTTCTGCATTTGATATTAGCCCAACAATCAGAACCATAATCATTTGCTAGTCAGACAACAGTTTCATACACTTTCCATTTGCATTTAATGGCATTTTTCGATCACATAATTACCCACACACCGATCCCCACTTGATCCCATCGCACTTTATCCAATGTTGAATGCCATTATTGATTTTACCGCTTGTTGGGATAACTGATCTCAAATATTTAAATTAAATAAATTCATGATAAATGAATGACTGTAAAATATGAGTGTTCTGTTTCCATCAAGCCCGATATCGTGTCAGGTGGTTATGTCATTGTATTTAAATTAGTGTGTTTTACACCGAGCCACGATATCGTAGAAGTTTTATGACCTTGAGGCGTAAACGTCCAGATGATAATCGATAATTGCATATTGACGCTATTATTAATAAAATCAGTTTTATGGACGTTATCACAGCTGTATTTAAGAAATGGCTAATAACAGAATATTAAATCTTATCCTATGTTCGACGGCTGATATGATTTTAAAATAATAGTATGTGACTAACTGTTGAAAACAGAAAACTTTCATCATACATCCATTGTGATTGATTCAAATTCTGGAGTGGATCATATTGAAAGCATCCCCAAAATTAGTTCATTTAATTTAAAAAAAACTGATTCCATCATTCGTGTCATATCGTATCGAAATTAATCGGACAAACATATTTGTGAATAGTACTAACATTAATGACATGGTAATGACCTTTTATCACATATTGTAATCTATATTGGTTTATTTGTATATTTGTTTATTTGTTCCCATTAAAATGAAGAAGTAAACTAAACATCCACCTTAGTATAATAGGTCAATACTTAGGCTCATAAATAAGAAAAATCGGACCTTACTAGGATATACGACAAACAGGCAAATTCAAAACAATCGTACATTAGTGTTCTTCAGGAAAAAATTTGTGAATTATCAAAAATTTTCTATTGCTAAATATTTCTAAATGTGCATCAACCACATACCCTAGGTAGTAATCCTACGATTACGAATTATTATATTCAACAAACATATTGACTACATAACATCTAAGTCATACGCTACGGTACTAATGAACGGAGAAACAATATGTTTACATATTTTAATAATATTACTAACCATTATGAATTTTACGACTCTAGATCTGCGTTTCGACGAAAAATAAAATTATTGACTTTGAACAGATCGTAGGGTTTATTCATGTTTCAGTCAATTGCTTTATATTGTTATTGTCAAATGTACTTTTATTTTTTGTATTATTTATTATCGCTTATAATAATTCTGATGGAATAACAGACGGGATTGTAGCACATTGGTTATATTTATATATTAAAAACAAGGAACGAGTTAATTTAACGTAGTAGACTTGTACACAGAACATAAAATAATATTTAGTGAACTATTGATAATGTTTACGTGAATATTATAATATATTATATATATCATTATTATTATTATTAAAGAACTATTTCCACTTTTTGTTTCAAATTGATGACTAATGTACCGGCCAATCAAAATCGACCTGAAAAAAATTGTGGAAGAAATTTTTTCCACAAACGTCAAAGTAGTACACATTTTGCGTGAAAATAAATATATATATTAGTTTATTAAATAACAAAAAAATTGTGCAAATATGTAGTCAATAGTGTTCACGTGAAATGTCGTAAAGGTGGAGTCTGTTATAATATAATCCATTACCCAATAAATTGGCAGGATGACATATAGGACATATAGATGGCGTCACTATTGACAAATACATTTGATTATTAGGAACTACCAAGCTTCAAACGATACGTGTCAAAATTGTATGACAATCTGACATTTAGTTCACAAGTTACAGTGTTACATTTTAGTGACGCTACTTTTGTACATTTCAAAATAATGGAAAAGTCTGAATTTCTTGTGTTGATAAAGCATTGCTTTTTATTGGCAAAATATACCGTTCAAACAAAGCAATGGCTTGACAAGTGTTATACGGACTCTGCTCCATCGAGCCAAATAGTAGAGGAGCGCGTACATCGATGATGCTGAACGCGCAAATTCGGCAGTTGTTCCAGAAAACATAAAAAAATCCACAAAATGGATTTGGCCGATCGTAGATTGAAGTTGCGTTTGATAGCTGACACCTTAAAGATATCAGAAGGCAGTGTATTCACCATTTTGCATGCAGATTTGATCATGAGAAAGCTCTGTTCGAAATGGGCACCGCGTATGCACAGTCGATTAAAAATAACAACGCGTTCGACGACACAGTGTGCTGTTTGGAGCTGTTTCAGCGTAATAAAAACTATTTTTTCATGGGGTATGTGACAATAGATGAAATCGACAGCCAGCTGAGTGAATAAAGGATGATATCAGCCCAAAGCGACCAAATATGCAAATGTCAGTCGATAAAGTTTTGGCCTTCGTATTTTGGGACTCGCACAGTACTTTATTCGTCGATTACCTTTAGAATGGAAGAACCATCAATAGCGAATATTATATGGCGTTATTTATGTGAAAAAACGACCCCAAATAAAGAAAAAAAATGTGCTCTTTCACCAAGACAATACACCGTGTCACAAGTCGATGGTAACAATAGTAAAATAGCACGAATTGCAGTTTTAGTTGCTTCTCCATTTACCGTATTTTTTGTATCTGGCTCCCAGGGATTACTACCTGTTTGCAGACATAAAAAGAATACTCCATGGAAAGAAATTTGGCTCCAATGAAGAAGTGATTACCGAAACTGATTGGAATTTTGAGACCAAAGATAAATCTTTCTAAAAAATAGGTATCGAAATGTTAGAGAAGCATGTGCCTAAAAGGTGTTGTTTTATTTGTCATCCTACGAACTTATAGACTGATGTTAGTAGCTCTTTAGCATTAAACGAACAAATTAAAGTTATTTGTATAGCTTGAGCATAGATCTAAATAAATGGATACGTAAAATGTGTATACATACATGAAATCTGTTGATGTATTGTTTAGAAGAAAGCTACTTGTCAAAGAACTTATTTTCGATATTTCGTTTTCAGTAACGGCGTTCAATTATCTTATTCATTTCTGTAATCCAATTAAAACTATGATATTTTACATATACACGTCACTGCATTAAAAAAATTAACCCATTCAAAGAAAAATCACACATAGAAAAAAATGCTTTCCTTTCAAACAACACAGCTTATCCATTTTTAAAGATTTATGAGAGTGAGTAATATCCGAGCGCCACAAGAGTAATTTCAGCTGCATAATCGAGAAGATTAAATAATAAACCTAATATATGACTCAGGAATCTGTTCATTTATTTTATTAAGTTGAATCTTTGAATGTATTTAAAAGTGACGAAACGCTAAAATAATATCTATTAGGGGATTTTGAATTTGAAATTTTAAAGGTTTTTGTAGTATATACTACATTTTTCATTCATTATGAAGTATGAATATAATTGTTTCGCATGTAAACAATATACTGAATCGTCCATATAAATTTTGACAAATCATTTGAAGTATCAGCAAAGTCTCTTAAAATACCTAGCGTAGGAAGTCGAATGTTTCATAAATATTGACAGTTATAAATAAAATGTATAATTTATTGCCTAATGTATTAATCCATTAAATATTTAAACAATACTAAATTTCGCTAAGTGCTAGTAATTTAATTTTATGCATAATTTTTGAACGTAACTTACCCTATCATATATCGTTGTTTATGATTCGTTGCTGCCTCCATTTTACCCTACTAACTATCATTATGAATAAATTTTATAAAATTGTAGTTATCACACATTAGTTTGTCTTCACAAGTATATTTTGAAACAAAACGTTTTAAACATTTTTACTGTTTCACATATGTATATGATATTGTCACATGATTAGACAATTAAACATTATTTACACATATTCTTACAACAAAACAAATAAGCACTAAAACTTGAAGTGTTTAATAATTAAAAAATTGTGCTTATCACACATTAGTAATAATTTTAACTATTCAATAAATCAATATGATAAATTAATTTATATCTATAAAATTATACTAAACACTGGTTTATAATAAGACAGAAAGCTCCATACAAAAAGTGTGTGCACATTTTTGAGTGCACGATAGAATTATGTTAGGTACCAAATACGTTAGTATGCTTGGAAGGTACTCATATCGATATAGAAGTATAATATAGAATTGAATGAGTAATACAATTTTTGTTATTATATTGACTATTGGCAATTTTATATTATAATTAATAATAAATTCAAAATAAATATGAAATCGACCTATACATCACGTGGGAGCAATGAAAAAATCCAATTGTTCGCGATTTCAGACCAGTACCACTAATAGTAGACATCTTCATCTAATATTTTATAGCTTATTTTGACTTCACAAAAGTAAACAATAAATGTCACTCGTAAAATAACAATACACAAAATGTTCAAAGGCATAAAATGGATTAACAGATTCTAAGAACTCAATTGGATACAAATGCGTAACAAAATCATGAATATGCGTATGAAGAACTATTTCTTTTTCCAACGAACTGATTACACACACTAAATTTAATAAATCAGGCGATTTATTCTACATTTGCAAACGGGTACAGAATGGGCTAAAATCACCACATCAAAAGGGTACCTATAGCTAATTTTTACAACCTCCCACGTGAGTCTTAATCACCACTACTTTCCTAATCAAATTCCCGAGAAGGGTAATTTAAACGCAATAGCTTAGACTTCACTTACACATACCAATGCAGCTACACAATATCATTAATTTAATTTACATGTCTAATCTACAGTCTAATCTGTTTAATCAGTAGTATCACAAATACCGCTAATGTAGTGGTAACGATGAGATAATATACACTGATCTATTATAGTATTCCCTGATTGTTGACATCGTTTATTTTATCGACACCCAAATCTAGATTCTGAAGTCACAATGATACGCTCCGATAAGTTTCATCTCCTAATATCTCTATCCTTAGAACCCACCAGTTCTTACTAGCTCTACTATAAACTGGTTTCTTCTAATTCTTTTTACAGCATCAATCCATATTCAAATTATACCCGACATTGGCATACTCTCTCATTAGAATCAAGACATTAATAAACCAAAGCAATGTCCCGGAAAAGTTAATGGATAATGATGACTAATTTACAAAAACATAGTGGTTTTAAAGATTTTTTTAGTTTTCAAAATACCTAAATCCCGTTGACATTTGTGTTCAATTTATTTCGGTAAATATCATGAATAATATACAACTATCGAATTTTTAAGCAGCTTTGTAGTAATCTATCATTTGTCAAACGATATCTTTAAGAGTGAAGAGTGAATTTAAATGTAATTTTAAGTATTTTCAATACGAATTTTTTACTTTTAAGTATTTTCTATAAAAATTTTGTACGTTTAAGGATTTTCAATATGAATTTTTTAGTTTTTAGTATAAATATAAAATAAATGAATAATTTAAAATAAATATTCGAGTTTTAATATAATAAATAACAGAATCACAATTCCAAATTTCGTTTCATTTCTACATCACATAACATTCTATTTAACTTCAAAAGTAGTTCGCATTCAATTCACATCGACATCAAATTTAGCTCAACTTTATATCAAGAATGATGTAAAACTGACCTATACCAGCATCAAAATTAAACCTATTTTACGTTTCAAATTAGATTCAATTTAAGTTCAAAAAGTTCATTCATATATATTTGACTTCAATATTGAATCAGTTTTGATTCAATTTGTTTGGAGGGGCATAGTGATCTGTTGTCAGAATTCTGTAAATTATTTTACATGTCAAATTGATTTTAATATTTATAAACAAAAACAGAAATGAAAACAAAATTGCTGAAGATGATTTATGTGTTACTACCATTCTATTTAAATGGAAAGAGACTATTGTGCAGTAAATTGAAAAATATTTTAACTACTGAGTTAAACTACATAAAATTAATGATAGTAAACAGTATGCGGAATAACTATGTGTATTGGGGACAAATGACCTTTCCTCATCAAAATTTAAAATTATTGCATACTTACCTAATTCGAGTAGTTAAGTAAACACTAGCCAAGTTAAATAAGTGAGATTGAAGTAGAGCTGAAAGTCCAACTATAATTCCAATCACCAAAAATGATATACAAAGTAGATTTGTTGTTTCTGAAGCTTCTTCAGCATCAGAAAATGATAATGCCTATAATTATAAACATGCAATTTAAATCGACTATAAAAATTACCTCAATTGACAGTGAATTATAAAATGTTTACTCACAAATTCACATTTTAAATATTGAATAGGAATATTACATGGGAAACATTATATGATTAAAATTATTGTGACTATTAATTCAATTGAGATTTCAGATATAGCTATTATTACAATCTATTTCTTCTCCACAAGTATCTAGTTTGTGTATCCGCTTTGCATTTAAACTGTTCAAGTCGTTTTAAACAACCGATAATGAAAGTGCATCACATCTAGTCTTCATTTGATCTGCTACAATTTGTAGTCTAGTCCTGGCGAACTCGTGTGTTAATTGTAGTTGATCTTGTAATTTTTTCACGTATTGTGTTACGCCTTCTAATGATTCTGGTGGTTTTCTAATTATTAAATCAATCGGTAATCGTAGCTCTCGTCCAAACATCATTGTTGCTTGTATCCCTTCATGAAAGCTGTTACTAAATACGAAGAGTGGAAGTAAGACATCCCAATTTGTTTGGTGTTCTTTCATAAATTTCGATAAGTAGTCGAACAAACAATGTTCTATTCATTCACTCGACTGCACCATCTAACTGTGGTCTTAATGCCGTTGCTTGAGTTTTCTTAATACCAATGATTTTCATTAGTTCTTGGAAAATTTTCGACTATAAATACCGTCCTTGATTAGAGTGTAACTCCGGTGGTACAAGTGGTATAACTAGTTGAATTTTTGAACACTGACCATGCTTGAATTCTTCTGTATGCAATTCCTTCTGTTACTTCTAAAGAATGCCATTGTGCCCAATAGATTTTTAACAATGGGGCTCAAATGTGAATGCGGTCGATTTTTTTGTTCAACCCACTGTAGCAAATATTTTAATTGGGTATCTTTGTAACTTCTGTAGTTCTGAAGGTAAAAGTTGTCTCTTATAGTTGTTCTAGCATATATAATTTCTGTTTTATTCGCTGATAATGTATTCAGGTCTCTTTCATCATCACTTTTGCAATGTTTACAATCTGTATTTAAACACGATCTTCGGAATAAATCGGTCTTCTGCTTTAGCATGACTTGTTCCCTGTCGGTATGAACAAGCATGAAAATATTCAATTCCCTTTATTAATAATAATAATTCTTTTCCGGTTACTCAATAATTTCTTTCAGCTTTATCAAGTATCTTGCTATAATATTCAATATCTTTTTCTTCACCATTCTAAACTTGTGATTGTGATTGGAATGCTAACATTAATATATACATATCTTTGAACGCAGATATATACAGTTTAGGAACAGTTTGAGAACTTAATGCCTGACAAATGAAATTTCTAGTTAATTTATCAAACATCTTCTCTTGATCTATGAATGCGATCTATGGGGGTATTTCTTATTATCTCTGCATTTTTAATCAATATAAAAAGCGTTTGTATAGTATCAGTTGTTGATCTGCCTTTGTGGCCAAAATTCTTTCCCATATTTTTAAGGTGTATGTAGTAAGTTTGATTTCTCTGTAGTTCGAGTAATTAAGTATATCTCCTTTATCTTTATAAAATGGTAAGAGATAGCTTCGTCACCACGAATTTCGCATCTTAACTCCGTTTAATATCTTAGTTAATAAATTTTCTGAAACATTGATACCCAAAATCACTCAGATGTTTCCAAAGATCTGATGGGATCTCATCAGACCCAACTGCGTTAAATATCTTCATTCTATCCACATCCTTCCACCATGTATTTACTTCTCTGTCAGCAATCAAAACATTTCTATTCTCATCTTTTATGTATATGTCTATGCCTGCAGAATAGCTTTATGCAGCAATTTTGTATATCTCGTTTTGATTGTCAGACTCAGACACTCATATAGCTGATTTGTGACTTTAGATTTGGCAATAGATTTCGCCCTTCTCGCTTCATATTTTACAATTTCATAAATTTCTAAGTCATCACTGGAGCAAATTGTTTGCCAATTTTTGTATAACGTTTATATTTCAAATTGAGTCTATCACATAGTATATAATAAATTTGAGATGAATTACTACTACTTTTGTACATTATTAGGTGTTCCTATTTTTTGCAAAGTAAGCGTTTACTATGGCCAAATTATATGCCATTACCAAAACCATAGCCACCATGACAATCATTAAATTTGAATTTGTCTTGTCCATTTAGGTTATCAGTTGGTTTCAGTTAATGGAAGAGCCTGTAAAAACGATACCAGACCTGCTTAAAATTCTATCTTCGGATCCAATTTGTGGAGCTTATACAGCAATAATATTCATAATTGAATGATCTGTCAGCAACCATTCCTACACCGTTTTTGGGACCTTCACAGTTTTAATAAAATTTAAAGTCATATCTTATATATTTAGCTTTGGACCACTTCCATTTAATTTCGTGAATACAATCGTATTTCCAACCGATCCGAGGTCATTTGTTGACGTTTCTCGTGTAATTAAGTATTTCAGCAGCCTATTCATAGTTGCCTATGTTGCGAGCTGCCTAGGTTGCAGGCTGCAAACCCATAGTTGCCTAGGTTGGTGGAGTTGGATTAATTCATAATTGGGCGTCCAACCGTACTCTTTCGCGCATGTAATTTTAGTCGTGTCTGCTTAGATGTAAGTATCTAACTACGTTAACAGTGGCCATTACTTGGAGGTATTACAGGCATTTAACCAGGAATTCAATTCACGTCTGTGCTTGCTAGCTACTTGGAAATTATATTTGTTTTCTTAACACCTTCTCAGCACCCACAAAGCCTCTTATTGGTTATTTTTCATCAGATTGCAAGAGTAGTTTACCTCCGGAATTTTTAACTAAAAGTGAATATCATATTCTCTCTCCTTTCTTCTGTTTTGCTTTTATTTTAATGCCGGCGGCCCCCTGTTGTCGGTCAACTAGACTCTGATCAACTTGTACTACGAACATATTCAGCATTTCCTTAAAGTACTCAATTAATCTGTCTACTTAATCTATTCTGAGTCTCATCTGAGGTGACGAATGGAGTGGCAGACTATCATTCAAGTTACTTTTTTAGATCGCTTAATGTCTTAGTTCTTATCATCTATTGCGCCCCTATCCTTAGAAGTACGTCTGCAAGGAATGCACTGAAAATCATCATACCTGGATTCATGTCGAAAAATCTTCACCAAGTTTTGATCCAAAAGACAATGGGCGGAATTTAGGTGGGAATTTTGAGAAAATTGGCAAATCATCACAGAAAACAGCAATTAATGCGTATTGCTCTAGAAAGATAGGTGACATCAGCCAAGTGTTATTGACTACAACAATTTAGAGCACTAATTGATCAGGACTCCGAAGTCAGTTTTATAACTGAAAATAGTTTAGTTGACCGCGTCAAAATGCCTTCTTATTCTTTTTCTTCTTCTTTCATTAGGTCATGGACCTGTGTTTTTCTAGGACTTTTTATTTTCTTTTAATTTTGAGATGCGGATGCTCAACTTTCTCGCCATCTCTTCGGAGGTCTACCTATTGACCGTGTGCCATCTGGGTGTTTTTTTCTTGCAATATTTTGCAATATTTGCGTTTCTGTTTCCTGGCATTCTATCAACGTGGTCTCTCCAGTAACGTCTTCTGGACCTGGTCCTTCTCACTATGTCTTGAATTTGACATTCCTCTCTGATATCATCACTTCTGATTTGATCTCTAAGTGAATGACCGATGATAGTACGTAAGATCTTCATTTCTGTTGTCCTCATTAGTTGTTTCATTCTGGACGTATCACTACGGGTTTCTACTGCATATGTTAAAATAGGTCTTACGCATGTTTTATAGATTCGTATTTTGCTGTCTAGTGACATGAACCTGTTTCTCCAAATGACGTCACGAAGGCATCCAGATATTGATGCTGCCTGGTTGGTTTGATAGCGAACTTCTGCAGAAACATCTCGATAACTGCTTGTTTCTGCACTCAAGTAGCGAAAACTCATAACTTGCTCAATCAGTTTATGTAAGAATATATATTGTAATAGTACAAACTTTGCGGGTGCTGAGAGGGCGTTAAGTCGCGCGTATAAAAAGCAAATTGGCGACCAAACTTTGAATTCAAGACCATTGCAAGTGATTCACAAGATTTGGATGTGCTAACGCCTGCACACTTTTTAATTGGAACATTATTGGTCGCTTTACCAGATCCTGATCTTTTAGAAAAAAACTGATGGGAACCGTAAACTTAACAATAAATTTAAGGTACAATTATTCCCAACCAGTAAGGATTTCTTTATTAACGTATAATATATGACAAGATGGGTGCTATGTTTAATTCAACATTTGCTTTCACAGAATATTTTTGTTTACTAATGTGACATATTTGACTATCGTTCTTCCGTTGATCCGTCTGTTTGTCTTTCCATCTATTTGCCCGGCTGTACGTCTGCCCGTACGTCTGTCCGTCCGTCCGTCCGTCCGACCGTCTGTCCGTCCGTCCGTCTGTCCGTCCGTCCGTCCGTCTGTCCGTCCGTCCGTCCGTCCGTCTGTCCGTCCGTCTGTGCGTTCGTCTGTGCGTTCGTCTGTCCGTCCGTCTGTCCGTTCGTCTGTCTGTCCGTCTGTCGATCTATCCGTCTGTACGCTGTCCGTCTGTCCGTCGGTCCATCTGTCGGTCTGTCTATTAGTCTGTTATCAAGAATTATTGCGTTAATGTTTTACGATATTGCCAAATGCTTCTCTTTGCAAGTTTCTGTCTATATTTTCGAAGACCTAAAATAATTAGCATGTGCAATTATAATATTCACCTCGTTAATTCATTCCGATTTAATTAATAATTTTATTATTGACTATCATTTGTTAATAATTACTTATAAATAATATTAAAGAATACTTACTCCATAAAATTCTCCGAACAAGATGGCAAATGCAGGAAATGATGCACCTATCAAAATAGATGAAACTAATGCAATTAGTAAATAACACCATTCCGGACGAGCTATGCTCAAAATGCGGCAAAATGTTGACCAATATTTAATTTGACCGAATAAATCTTGATCTTGTTCACTATATGAAACTATAAATACACAAAACAAATATATTGGAAAATGCAAAAAAGGGAAATACTTTTCTTAAATGCATGCGTATGAATAGACAAATGAATAGCCTTATTACAATCGTTGAAAAGCGATAGCGAATGTCGCTGTTGTGTTTGTCGTACGGGTAAAAAAATATCACAAAAACAAATTGAGTAACTGTAGATTTATGCTTGACCTCCAATGTAGAAATTATCATTGTATATCATTCTACTCTAATGAACTATTCAAATGTACTAATGAATAATTGTAATTGATTCTATAGGCATAATATTATTAAATGTACCAAAATGATTATTCACTGAGTCCATAAACAAGGTACCATACCTACATACATTACCTGTCATAAAACTGACATATAGCGATCGTGTTTCCGATGGTACCGCGAGGAGGTAAAAATAGGTTGAGGAATCCGAAAATATTGACTCTAAATAACAATAATTACATTTTATTTTTACCAGGAAAAGAAAAATATGACTATAAAATACTTAAAATAATGATACGTGTCTCAAAAATGATAATAAATAGTGCATGCATGCATATGTCATAAAGAAAATTAGCCAGTATATCAGACCTGGAACAAATTGAACATGATGTTCAGGAAACAGTTGCTTATCTGTTAGTTTATCATGTTCAAGATTGTCTATATCCAATTCGTTTACATTTGTATGTGTATTGATACTCTCCTTTTCAATATATGATGCTCTAATCATTTTGTAATACGCTCCCTTGCTATTTACTAATTCTGAATGACTTCCGTCTTCAATTATACGCCCTTTTTCAATAAATATGATACGATCTGCATTTCGAATTGCAGATAATCTACAAATAATTCATAATAAAGTTGCGTTATCATATTAAGTTTTTATGCTACTAAATCACAATGTGAAATATTAACTTAAATAAAGCTTTAAGAGGTTGATATTATTTAAAATATGTATTAATAATAGAGTACCCATTAACAAGACACACTCTAATATAATGCAGTTTATTAATTTTATTAAAATGTGTTTTTTAGTTTCTAATGGTAATACTTATGTGGTATTACGATAAAACTTTTGCGGTTTCGCATTATTTATGTTGCTGTGTGAAGTAAAACTTGTGTGATCTCATGGTAATAGTTATGTGATCTTACGGTAACTATTAAAATCAGACACTTATTCTGCTGCGGAGTAACAAGAAAAATTTCTATATACGAAAGCAAAACAAGTGATAAACTTGAATTGTTATATACCTCCTTATGTTCCTGCTCGACTGATACACAATTAAAAAAAAAATTGCATGCATTCTCGTGTCGTATCAAATATTATATCACCACTATAATCCCTAACAATAAAAATATAGAATAATCCACTAACTCATAGGTCTTGAATTAGCAGAAGTAGTTGACAGCTGATATATAATCAGAAAGTTTTGTCTACAAATTAATATGAAACACTTATATCATAATTAGACTTTTGCTTTAACTTATTGCATTTCTTTCTGATAAAACTGATTTGGGAAGTTAAAAACTATATTACAAGAAAAACTATATATGCAATTCTTTTGGCAGGATCATATTTGTATAGAACCCAGTATATAAAAAATTTGCGTAAATTTCGGATACGTTAGGATTTCGGCATGACATTCTTAACATTTTCGAAATTATGCATTGATATTATGATACATTGAATATCCGCCATTATTCTATATACAAAATGATCACTTGATTAGCAATATTACAAACTCAAAAATCAAATACCAAATAGCATTCATTCATCAAGACAATATGACACATTATGTCGGAACTAATTTAAGTATTATATCTAATGCTTTCAATATTATTAGTATGTTTGACTGTCAAATTTTCTATTCATTATACTACAGACTATGATCACCACGAAGCCTAGTAAGACGATATGATCATTAAGCTAGTGTATGGTATTAATAAATATAATTTTATTTTAATGAAATATGCACGAACGCATCATAATATTAAGTATTATTACCGTGCACTTTATATTTTATATTGTATGAATAGATTATTTAATTGTCAATTCTGCACCATAAAGTTATAAGAAGGGCTTCAAAAAAAATTATTCGATTTCTATGCTCTATATTTAATCAGATATGTAACAAGCCTTACATTCTTCAGCAGTGGAAAGTGGCAACTGGTGTTCCTATACTTAATTCCGTGAAAAATCCTACACTCATCACCACACTTCACTAATAAAATCCTGGTTGCATTCATGAAGAGCTATAATCATGCTAATATTAATATTGTTGTCTCTATTTACAACGTGTCTACGTATACCCAGATTACAACTACAAATCCGGTACATTTAACCAAATTCTGTAGATGGCCTACGTGAGCCCAAATCACCACTTTTGCTTTTCATCCTTTCTGAATTTAGCTTCCATTCTATATGTAGATTTGATGTTTCCGTTATAATTAAATTAAATTCTGTAGTAGGCCTACGTGAGCCCAAATCACCACTTTTGCTTTTCATTCTTTCTGAATTTTACTTCCATTCCATCCTCCATGGCATTTCTATCATCAATCTATCTTCTAACATTATTAAAATTTATAATAAATCCATCTTCATCATCACATTGCAACTACCCCCTCAACTTGCTCAAAACTACACTTACCATTTAAAAATTTGTATTAACTTATTAATTTCAATTATGTAAAATACCATTGATATAGATGAATCTATGATTCGTTGCTACTATGCATAATTCATCTATATGTAGATTTAATGTTTCCGTTATAGTTAAGTTTTTTGTATTTGTTTTGTCTATTTCACCGATGCGCTCGATAGAATTGTCACTGAAAGTTTAGGCCCGTCGTCTATTCTCGTGAACTGGGTAGTGCTTGTCGATCGGGGATCTAATAATAGCTCACGTTGTAAGTCTATTATTAGGCCGTAAGTTGAACAATTTCTGCAGCCATAACGTTTTTATGGCTGGCTCCAACAAATTGCCCTTAGCCGCTTCCTGCATTCTGTTTAACAATTGGGATGGACGTCCATCGGCTAGTTCTCGCTTTTTTCTTCTCCTCTTTTATCTCCCGATTTACTTTCATTTTTTCGAGATTTAGCCTAAATTATGCTCCAACTGTCCCACAGTAAACACATGTCACTAAACCAACACAGGCTCTCAGTTTAATATGCGTACAACAAGCATCTGGGTTCGCTTCGCTGTCAATGTAAAGCTGTTATTGTTCACAAAAGTGTTCTTTGTTGTAAACAGTGTTTATGTAATAAATGATTTTTGAATTGAATTGAATTGAATTGCTACTGATATTATTGCAGATTGTAAAACATAATTATGTTCCCATCGATGCTATTTATAATTTTGTAGAGTTTAAACAATCTTCCTTTAATTTACTGTTCAACAATAACTCTTAATATGTATTGATATCGTATGTGCAAGAAATATCAGGCCTGAAAGATGCTGGTTCCCTTAGAAAATCCGGTTCTGAACATAAACCGATACAATTATAGCACTTGGTTAGACTATATTATCAAGCAATTTAGATTACTGCGACCGAACATTGTTTTCAAAAAAGAAAAAAAAATACTCATTGTCTAGTTGCCCACATTATGCATCCAAAATCATTATTAGATTTATTATAACGTGTCCGCACTAATCCATTCATTCCTTTCATAACTAGTGAAACATACTCACCAATTTTTCCAGTTCTGTCGTTGTAAACCGTTATCTCAACATATCTGAACATATGCGATCAGTTTTACCTTAGTGTGAACATTTACCAAATAACGTTCACTGAAAACATTCGTACCTCAATAACATCTGCTAGATCTAAAATCTAAACTATTATATATATTTAGCACTACTATTGAATCTTATTGTGATTATTTGATCTGATATCGGTTTCCAGTCGACAAGACTACGCGTTGCAAACACAATAAAATCAAATAAACCAACTCTACTATTGTGATCCATATCACCCGTATTTTTACTTGAATATAATGTACACGATACTGCCCTTTTTGTATTCATTCGAATATTGTACTAATGTGTACATTACGGTTTTAGTGAAAATACTTTGATATTATAATCGAAAGTATCATAACCTCTACGTGGTGTTAACGTAACTCGTGTAATCGAGACCCAAAAAAGATAGTGTTTGTCCACTGATTAAAAAACATCTCAACAACAAACTAGGTAGCTGGAAATTTGTGCACCACTCTACTGAAACATTCAAATGTACAACCGGAGAACAATAATTGATTTTATATCACCCAGTTGGAAACTTTCAATTATAGTTACTTGAGTGAACATTTGATAATGTAAAGTAGAAACGGTAGAGTAAAATAATGCCGCTCCATGCGCTCTTGAGGTATGAAAGTTAAGATGAACTGGATAATATAGAATCAATTATAAATTTTAGGTTGTACATTTGCATATTTTTTTAGAGTGGCGAATTACTACCTAGTTTGCTGATGAGATGTTTTTTCAACAAGTCGACAAACACGAATTTAACAACAAGTTTTTAGCCTCGATCACACATCATTGTTTATTATGTTGTGCTATCAACAGAATCCTGGTTTAAAACAAGACTTTCAGCAGTAGCTTAACGTTTTCACTTCTTTGGCATAGTATTTAATCAATACTAATTTAATAATATAATATGATGTTTTCATAATAGTAATTATTAAATTTTGATCCTATCCGATTCTTAGAAACAATACGATGGCAGAAAATATATATTGTTAACTCTTACCTGTGCGATACAACTACTGTAGTCCTTCCTTTGCAAATTTTCTCAAGCGTTTCTTGGACTAGTTTTTCTGAATGGGAATCAAGTGCTGAAGTAGCTTCATCAAGTAGTAAAATTTTTGGATTCTGTATTAGTGCACGAGCAATTGCAATTCTTTGTTTTTGACCACCGGACAACTGGCATCCACTTTCACCAACTGTCGTACTGTAACCCTATATGATACAGTTATTAGTGAAAATAAATGATTATTTGCATAAACTACAAAAAATTTTATTATTGGATTAAATATTTTTTTGAACGAGAGAAATATAATTGGCATCGCCAATTATTGTAGACCCTGGGAATTGTTTAACGGATCACAACATAGTATATAAGCATTTATTAAATAGAATTGCAAAATAGCCCAAAATTACAGGAATATAATACAAGAGAACAATATATTATATATAACATAATTATATTAATCTTTGATATTATAAACCCAATTTTAATCTAAAAGGAGTAAAAAGTTTGTTT
>JANSTX010011444.1:0-13464 GCA_027564355.1 Penthetria funebris
AAGTATTATTATCATGTCCTCTTATTGTAATTTTAACAGTCAATCAAGTAATATATTATAAATTTCCTTTGACCATTCGTTTTAACAGTGTAATGTTTTCGTTATTGTTTCGTTAAGAAAAAAAAAAATTGTTACGAATAGCCAATTATTTTGTTAATAATAAATAATAATACAAGCTCAAACTTTTTTAATAAAATAAAAATTTTAATAAATATTTTCTGCCTTACAGCCAATTGTTAATTATTATGTGTATATAAATTTAAAGTGAACGGATTTCGGATGCAGATGCAAATGCATTATCATAAAATTTCTTAAATTTTGTTTTTAAACATAAGTGCATTTTTAATTAGGTCGGCGGTCGGCACCACAATTAAACATGTCAAGAAATGTGAGTATATTTTCTGTATTTCTATTTCAATAAAATATTGCAAAACTTCAATTTTCACCGTTTCTAGTCAACACCTTCTTCATTTCACTCTACATTTTACCAAACCTCGTTTTAAAAAAGATTCTTCGTCACATTATTTTTGGTAGACCCGTTATTTTACTACTCTGTAAATGTTATTTTACTACTCTGTAACGTTTAAAGTAAGTAAACAGTAAGTTTACCCTTGAATTTAACCTCTTCCTGCTAATTGTTTAGTCTATTTGATTACTTGTACGCCCATCATCATGTGATTGCCAAATTACCTTAAAAGGATTATTTTATAATTAATAACCAAACACAAGATTATGATTGTTACACATACCAATTTCAGTTTTTTTCACCCGGCACACACTTTTTAATACAGCTAACCAATTAATATTGTTGAAACCACTGTAAAAACTACATAAATTTGAACAATTGTTGCATATTTTAACCTACTGTTGAATTTAACTGTGCATATATACGATCATATATTGGTTTCTAGTCGAGAAGACCCTGCGTTACATTGTTACTGTACAATAAAATAATTTCACTACTATGATTCATGTGCCCTAGGCTTGCAAAAAAAAAAAAAAAAAATTATAGGGTTTTACGTGTAGACATGTAGAGATTGTTCCGATTTCCGTCCACCGAATCTTGTTCAGCCCTAGATCGCCCAGTTACATTTCTTAAATGTGCCAACTTTATTGGTTCAAACATGATTCTAACGTTCCAGGTTCTAAATCGCGACCGTTAACGTTAGACAAAAGTACAAGTTACAAGCTCAGAGATAATAATTATTCGGATATACATTTGAATATTTCAGTGGATACATCTGCCAGTTATCTAGTTTCTTGGCTAGATGTTTTTAAGTCTGTCGACAAACACCATCTTTCAGTTTTTAACTAATAATATACATCAATAACATAACATCAATAACATAACAACATGAAATCTTCTTCGTTTCAATATTATGCTAGTCATTTGGCAATAATTTGCATATTTCATCATCATTTAGTCCTAGCTTTTTATCATGATTATTGCAAGAATTTCTGTGTAAATCTCACAGAGTATATAGCCATAATAGCCTTTTGATTGTCTTGTACGTTGAATTTGTCGCAGATCATGGTACATTGTTGCTAACCCATTTCCTTATCATTATATGTTTGTCCTTTCTGCAAAAGATAGAGAACAGCGAGGGTCGATTAAGAAACAGTTCTCCTGCACGTTTTTTTAAAAAAAAAAAATAATAATTCAAATATTCTTCTTGTTTCAAGCGTGCCCTGCTTTGAAGTCATATGATCTTTATATCATTATGTGTAGTCAATAAATTTAGGCCCGGTCAATTGGTGCAAACTAAATTTTTTTATTTTATATTTTATTGCAGACAAATTTGGCTGTCACTGACAAAGTTATTGTAAACAGTTTAAAATTGACTTTATACGTTGATTTAGGAACCTAATAATTTTAATTGTTTCTTCTGTTTTGTTCTCAATCAATCCATATTGTGATAGTCGGAACAGCATGGTTAGTAAATCACGTGTGTATTTTTTTTTCTATAACAGCACAAAATGTCTAATTTTATCATAAATCTTTTCGCTTTCTGCAGGTCTCTAAAAATTTCTCTGGATTAATTAATACTAATCTTCATTGAATTGGTACTTTAGTTATAGTATATGTATATAATAGTGTAAAGATTTTCTATATTCGTAATGATGAGCATATCAAAGTGTTGATAGCATACATTAATGTTATAATTCGATAGTGTGGTGTATAAAGCCATTGGTACTTAATTTGCAGGTGAGTTCTATATTTATAAAGTACAGAAATAAGATATTAATGCTTATATTGTTCAAACGAAATATAATTGGCGCATATATTGTGATCGTGTTTTCCGTAGACCACAGAAACATAAATATATATTGTGTAACAACTAATTATGTAGAATGGAAATTAAAGAATACGAAGATATGATTAGACTGTTGATAAATGAGACGAAGAAAAATATATCTTCATATAAATATTGGTAGTTCCACTAATGTGTCACATAATACTTAATACTACAAATGTAACTGATTGATATGGACAACTCTAGGTTAATAGAAATTCATCTGACACGATTACGGGTGAAAATAGAGTTTAAATTCGCCACCACAAAAATACACTGAGCTAGAATTATAAATTCGATTATCCACCTATTTAAGAACTAATACCAATGCCTTTATTTTACGTAGATATTGAAGGATAAAACTAAGCTTTAATCAATAAAGTTGACGTAGGTGTTGTCAAAAGAATTTTGAAAATAAAAATACAATCTGGACGTTTTATTGCAGATCAAGATTCGGTAGAAGGAAAGCGGATAAAAGACCACATCAACGGGTGAAATTCGTTACTTTTCAGTTAAGCTGAGATACAAGTGTCATATACTGGAGTCTGTTTACTGTTAAGAAGCAATGCAAAACAGAGTTTTACCAGACATCAGAATTTAAGAGTAGTTTAAAAACATGATTCCAATGAAGATGCATTTTATGTTGACAATTTTCACAATTTCTTAATGAGATTAAAATATATAATGCTAATGTATAGAATGGCTTAAACAATATTTATTGAAAATCTGTAATGGGATGATGGTAACAAGAATGGTGAATTGTTCCCAGATAGACGATTACACACTTCTAAATTATTGTACGGAAACGTTAAAAGTGAACGTGAATAATAATAAAATTACATCACAATATTGATCTACTGTGATTTTTGGATTATATTTCATCTCACTGAAAATAAACGATGCTAGCTAAGTTGTTGACGAAGAATACCATAAGAATGTGTAACAGCAGGGGTGCTATTATCTTAATCAAAAACCAAATTATTGCAATAAAATCGATTCAGTTCACGGGAACACATAAACACCTCAAGAATTAAAGTCAAACATTCGATAGAATCGTAGAAAGCTATAGAATTGTTATCAAGTTGATGAACGTAATCCGTGGTATATATTGTGATATGGTTTCCGGTATGAAGAAGAGTTATATTTCCTGCTCACGAACCGTTTTAACTACACATTCAAATCCATGTTATAGCAAAATTGAAATTGTACTCAGCTAAATATGAGTTACTAACAAAGCATTGGGTTTTAATCATTAGATTCAAAATCTTTCACATAAACAAATATTTCGTCTAGTTTTTAATGTTAGATTTACCATAAAGTACTAAATAATTTTCATTTATTGTAATAAAATGTTTATGCAGATGTTTCTCTATATACAAATTTCATAGTATAATGTAAATATAAGCTCGTATAACCCTTCTGGCAATATATACTTATCACGAAATATGATTCCCATATAGTTTGATTACCCGTAATAATACGGTAACATTGATAGCCTGTCGAAGTGAATATAGAATGTGTGAAAAGCAATAAACTGAATATTTTTCTCTATATCTAAGCCAATAGAAGATACACTTGGTATTTGATTATGTCCTATACTTATATTGTATATACATATAAGTATATGCTTTCGTTTCTATACAATAAAATTTTCAATATGCAATAATAATAACATAATATGCAAAATAGTGTAGTACAGAAAAAGGATTACATTTCCTTTGTACTTTTATGTGTTCGTATAGCTTTCACGCGTGAGTTGAATATGCTTGTTACATTTAGTCATTCATACTGCACTCCACAAGATATATTCGTCTATGCATATGAATATTTAAATTGACTAAAATATGGGAAATATGATTCAAAAGCATCATCGATTTCCTTATTTCGTGTAGAAGACATTGAATTAAGAAATTTGATATTATCTTATGTATATAAATAAAATCGTATAAATTTGATTTGTAACTTATCGTAATTACCATATGGCTCAGATATCAAACAAGGTTTTTCATAAATGTGACGGTTAAGTATAATAATTGCAAAGTTATGTAATCATTGCATTATCAAGATACAAGAAGCATATATGTAGAAATTCAACTTTTACAATGATTTTTAATGTGACAAATGAAATTACTTAAACTGAGCATTTCTAATATAATGTCATTAAAGTTGTAGATGATGCATATAATAAGTAAGTTATGGGTACTAAATATGTTTCAAATAGATGTATTCGATAGTTGAGTGTTTTTGCTGTCGGTTATTCAGGACAGCGACTATTATTTGTTAATATAAATTTAGATAATTTAATAATATTTTCGGAATATTATAGCTATGCAAAACAGATTTGTTACAAAAATAAATCGATAACATTATCTATTACGAAATAACGGCGGCGTACATACAATAGTTCAGAAACCAGGGGATGTCACACAAATACGCACTAATATTTAAAAAATATATGCTATGACAATAGAAAACATGAATCTTATATTAGCGTTAGCTTTTCGGTGGCATTCCATAATTTATAGAATAAAACACATTCTACAGTTAGTAATTTATGAATCATTACTCCAGATGACATCTGCATAATCCCATTCCTCAACACTGAAATATTTTCATTACAATACAAAATGTAAAGTTTTCATTCATTTTCAATGTTCATATAATTTTATACGAGCAAAAGAAAAACGAGAATGTTTAAAGAATATCACGTAAACTGCGTTGAAAACCTAGTCTCTCTAACCACTGATAATTTCCCTTAGAAATATAAATTTTATTTTTAAAATTATATGTAATATATGTAAATATTCAGAACTCAATCGAGCGTATGTATATTTATTTGTCTGGCTCTTAGCACACATTTATTTTCGTAAGAAGGGTGCAAAAATATATGGCACCCACAATTTAATATGTTGTCTGTTTGTGTACATGGTCAGAAATTTGCAGAAAATTGCTTCGATAAAATGGCATAAATTAAAGAATTTTTATTTAATTTTTTTTTTTTTTACAAATGTTCTTCGGTTGATATATTCACTTGTAAAAACAGAAGTGCTATTCCTTGTGGTATTTATCGGGAATGTTTTTTTTAAATATTATTTCTACTATTATTAAACAAATTTCTGGTGTGCAAGGCAAACGAGTGATTAACAACGTAAAGGTTTAAAATTTTATACACCATATATTGAAGCAGATATTTTACTTGCAGCTAAATAATGTTCTTATCAGGGTAGATTATTATTTGTAGTAATAATTGAAAAATCAAAAAATCAGATGTTGTATTTAAGCGTAACCATCGATCTTCACATTAGTATATATGTGTTCATAAAATTATCGTCCATTAATGATATTCCTCTAAGAAAATGAATAACATACAGGACTACAAAGTACACAACCAAACAAATGTTCAGTAGCTTACCATTGGTCCATACTATTTGGTCTGATATCATATGGATGACCAAGTAGATATCACATGTACATTACTTGAGACAAACGTTTTATGTGCCGAAATCGATTCTTATCCTTAAGATGGGCAATCCTTTTTTTTCTTTTACCAGATAACATTCAAACCAGTCGTTTACCATATGATGCTGGATATTTGGTAGTTTAACTGTTATATATGTTTGATAAACATCTGTTGCTTCATCATCTATAGTTGTCATCAATAATTTACTAAACTATGATCTAAAATTTTAAATGCATCATCGAAGAAATGATGCACTAAACGAATTTAATTTATTAAATAAATTGTTGTATTATGTTTGAATATTTATGTGTAAATAAAGTAGATTCAATTTCTAATTGCTAACATATTTTTTACAATATTATTTTTACTACCTGAAAACGGAATCATTTTAATTTATAGAAATTATAATAATTTATTTTCGAATTTTTACACGTAATACGCTTATATCAAATTAACAAACAGAAACATTTACTAATTATAGAAATTAGAATAGAGATGAAGTTGATTGAAATAATGAACTAAACTAAGAATTGTTATCTTCCATTGGACTAACAAATAATTTTTCAGTTGTTGCTAAACATTCACATTTTGGCGTCCAAATATCTAATGTTATCCATGTTTGAGATAATAATAATAATAATAATAATAATTATTATTATTTTCTTTTTCTTTAATGACCAAGGCCAATTTGACCCAAATAGTCTTTATCTTTCGATAGTTATAATTTGTTTCTTTGTGAGTTCCTGCCCATACTTCACCAAGTGAAAACACGTGGAAAGAATTTTATTTTATTTTTCTTATCCTATAAATTTCCCCCACGACCGCACTCAATAAAGTCTAAGCCGGAACTCGAGATAATAATCATAACAACCAAACTCATGGTGCAAAATCACATAAAAAAAAACACTTTTAGTTTGGACTATCAAAACATTCAATGTTTACTACATTTGACAAATGTCAAAAAAAAAAACAATAAATGTAAAACGGATGAGCTAATGTCATATATAAATGTATATTTAATATAAGAAAATAGTATATTTAATGGCGAATAGAGTTCGTTTTATAATTTAAAAATTGGCCACTTTTAATATTTAATTTTAAATATTTGAAAGTGGCCAATTTATAAATAATGAAACGGACTCTATTCGCCTATAAACATACAATTTATTTATGACATAGTTTGCGCATTCATATCTCAGCTGTTTCTTTTTGACATTTGACAAATGTAAATAAACAATGATTGATTTTGATAGTATAATATTGTTTTCGATTTATTTTTTATTTGTTTTATTTTTATGATTTTGATCGGTATTAAATACGATGGGAGTGGGTAGCAAATCGCTGTTAGATGGGTGTAATAAGATAAGTATTTTTTTTTCCATTTATTATATCTGCATGTAATATCAAATATTAACTCAACTATAATTGAAATTTACGAACTGGAGAATACAGGATCAATAAATAATTAACTGGAGAATATAGGATAATTAGCCAGTCACACATTTGAATATTTCAGTACAGTAGTAATTCATAATTCCTAGAATCCTTACCAATATATACAAATATCAAATATCAACCGAAAAATTATATTACTGCCTAATGTACAGTTAAAATGTTGAACAATTAAATAATTGAATAATTCGGTAGAGGATTCAGCTATACCAAGTTTGTTATTACGATCCACCATATCCACTAACAACACATTAAGAGCATTATTTTTATTTAAAGAAAAAAAATTGTTTAAATTTGTGGTATAGATTAATATTATATGCTGACTTCAGTACAGTAAACTAATGGCAAACATCAGAAAAATTCGAATGAGTTTTACGCCCAATTTTGATTTCAACTGTGCCTATTAAACGACTAGTATGTACACAGAACTATACGAAACTAAGTTTTTATTAATTAATTGCACTACGACTGAATTTCTTACGTTTATATTATTAAAATTAGATTTTGTGTGTAAGCATTTAACACCCTAGAAATAGATTTACTACATTCAGCGAGAAGAAAACAAAAGTTAGTTCTTTTCTAAATTGTTGGAAGGGTTAAATTATATGGCAACAATTACTTTTAATACAAAAAAAAACAAATTTAATTTGTAGTTATAAAAACAGAAATATTTATAATTTCAAAAAATATATACAATTTTTATTTTCAATTTTATTTTTATCTGAAAAACAGTAACAATCATATTTCCAGTCACTAGCGTGACTAATTTGATTATGAAAACAGGATTTTCCTTTTAAATGCAGTAATCGTGATATTATTTTCAAACTTGTTATAGTTTTTGTTGAGGTACTCGACGGGAATTTTATTTAAAAAAAAAAGAAAAAAAACAATTTATTTTTTACATTAGAACAAGTAATAAATATATTTTAAAATAGGCTACTTATTTATGTGCTTTAAAAAATGCCTTCACTGCATTAATCACATACTTCAATCTAATTTATACTTTAATTATTACTATTACTCTAGGATTCCAATCAAACTCATATTTTACTATATTTTAGTGTAAAAGTAATACTATTCTAATCTGTTTGTCTGCTTATTGACCTCAGATCCGCTCATTTGATACATATTGTAATCGACCGAAAGATTCATCCGCATAAACGATGTAAAATTATCGGTTCTTATGTTAACCAAAAGAACTATAAATCGAGCTTCTGAATAGAAAACATAGAAGCAATTGTTGCCCGGTTCTACATTTAAATAATTCAGTCAAGTGGTGCGCATACATCCTCTTAATATTTGTGATGGTCTGTTGTGTGTTCTGGTAGCCTATAATACCAACGAAAGAATTAGCAAACCTACAATTAATACAACAAAAAGCGGCATATAATGATCCCGGTATTACACCAGCAGACATAGATTAGGTGTCAAACTCGTTGAATTCTTAAAAATATTAAAATTGTATCTCTTACATTTCCGTGGAACCTGCAATAGCTTCATCGGTTCAAGTATGGTTTAATTAAAATTCTAGCAATTTATGGTCAAAATCATGTCCGTTTTCGTAAACTAAAATGGTGTCATCGTCCGATTTATAAAATATGTGTAAATTTCTTATCAAATGACAATATTGCTAAGAAATCTCATGTAAAATTAACTAATGTGTAATTGATTAAAATTCATATTCTTTGAGGGAATAAAAAAAAAGAATATATTTTTACATATATGTTAGAGTTCTTGATAGCAAAAAAATATATGTTAGAGTTCTTGAATGCAAACGGATATGGAATAAGTTAGGAAAATGAAAATGAAGGAAATTTCAAATTTCTTTTATAACTACGATAATGAAAGGTAAATAAATTTATTCAAGGAGTTTTGTCTTTATAATACACGCAACTTAAGTTCTTGATTGATATATGAGTACAACAATATACTAATAATATTTATGAGGATTTTAATATGTTAAAATAATTAGATTCAATTTAGGTATGTCTGAATTGCATAATATTTTTGAAACTTTCAAACACAACTTAAGGAAAAGTTTTTAATTTTTTGCATTTTAAATAATTCTTTAGAAAATTATTTTATTGAAAAATAGGAAAATGAGAATTTAAAAATTTACATAATTTTCATCATTGCTTTTCACGCTTTTCACCATATACGAGTACATATTTGTATTAACGATTAAATACTTTTTAATGCAACTTTTCAATTTTGAGTTGCATTTAATTTTAATATCGATGATATCAATCGATATATGTAGATGATAGTTGAATATGAAATTGGTGCTGGAACTCATAGGTATAAACAATATGAACTAATATGAATTACTCTCAGGATTAGTCAGGATTCTATGAAAATGAAAATGCATCAGGCGTCCTCCGGCAGGCAAACGAATGCTACATAGCAAATAGAAGAGAGTTAAAACGAAATTATTTATTTTTAATTTTGGTAGAATATAATACTGAAAACTGGTGCGAAAAATCGTAGTCACGCACAATCTGCTTAGTTATAGGTTCTTTAAAATGATAATTTATTGAAAACAGTATAAATATAAGGTAGATAAGAAGTTAGACAATATTGACAAGTTTGACAAGATTGACAAAAATTGGCAAGATTGACCAAAAATTTACAAGATTGACTAGATTGATCTAAAATTTACACGATTGACAAGTTTGCCAAGATTACGTTGGCGAATCTGCTATTAATGCCTGATAAAATTATGCCTATAGGTATTTTCCTTAATGTTTTAAAATTATTACTAAAAACAAATCTATTCATTCACCACCACCACCTTACTGTAATTGCAATCATTTAGCCAATTATGTTGGATAACCTAAGAATTACACTAATGATTAGGATTCGAAATTACCGCGAACAAGATAAAATTTCTTATGATTTTCTTATTGTTCTTGGACAGAACCACTAATCTTTTGAGTCACAGTTTTTTTTATTTATATCCATAATAAAATTTAACGAGACACCCATCATTTAACAAAGCAACAATGAAGACATTTCAAATGATATTTTCAATTACAAACTTGTAATAAAACTTCTAGTATATTTTCTAAAAAAAAAAATAATCTAAAAATTCTTATTAAGTTGCTACTCTTTTATCTTGAATTTTGCCGACGTTTTTGTGGATGAGCGGGTTATTGGGTAAAACATTTCGAATTGTTGATTCAATTGGATTGTAGTATACATCTGTACTAAGTTCATCTAATTGAGTTGGTTTATTTGCTTTAGTTTTACTTACTGCCTCGTCCATAATTTTTTTTACTGTTTTTTGAATTTCCTTTGTTATAAAAAAAAAAAAAAAATTAAATTGTCAATAAGGTTAATAATGCCCAATTACCTGAAGTTCAGATTCCGAAGCAAGTTTTGTACTTGTTAATTTATTTGTTAACATTAAAATAGGATCCGAATTATCTCTAATTAATTTTATTTCCTCTTTTGTTCTATAACTAGAACCTGGATCTGACATTGAATGTCCAAAATATCTATTTGAATAAATATTATTGTAATTGTACAATCTTTTTAAATTGCAAAAAAAGGAAGAAAACATTTATTACCTATACGTTTGAGCTTCAATTAATATCGGTCCCTTTCCCGAATCACAATGTTGTATTGCAAAACTTATTGCTTCTCGTACAGCTAATACATCCATACCGTCTACTCTAATACCAGGTATTAGATCACCTCTTGTATAATTAAAAATATTTGCCGATGCACGTGCAACATGTGTTCCCATGCCATATCCTACATATTGTAAAATAATCTTTAATTTCCATTTAATTATTGGCAACCACCAAAAAGATATTACCATTATTTTCACATAAATATACAGCTGGTAAGTTCCATAATTTAGCCATATTAAATGCTTCAGCAACTTGACCTTGATTTGCTGCACCATCTCCATAACAAATTATGCATACATTTTTCTTATTTAAATAGCTTTGTTTTAGTGCTATTCCTGTTCCTAAGGGTATATTGGCACCTACTATTCCTAAAGAAATAAATTTAATAATTTTGAACCATAAATACAAGTTAATTTAAAATTTTATTTACCATGTCCACCGAAAAATTGTTTATGAAATAGATGCATTGAACCACCTTTACCTCTGGATAGGCCAACCTGTTTCGCAGCAAATTCTGATAGAATTTGTTCAGGTGTTGCTCCTGACATATATACCCATCCATGGCATCTGTATGCTGTTATAACACAATCGTCAGGTCTTAATTTTGAATGACAACCAACGGCACATGCCTCTTGACCAGAATATAAATGCAAAAATCCTCTACTTATTTTCTCCTTATAGAGATTTGCTATAATTTTTAAATAAATAATAATAAATGAATAGTTGTCCGAAAATAGTTATTATGGCGAATATAGTCATTTAGTTATAAATTACTAATTAGCCCTATAGCTGACGAATTGAGTGATTGAATAACATCACGGTTACTCAACCCACATTTACCTCCACGTTAACGTTAAATTTACTTCAAGATATATCAATTTATTTTGTGTCGAGCCTAAAAAGAGCGTATCTGTCATGTCTGTCTACTATGAATATAATATTTCACCAACAAACTTGATAAATGAGGAGTGATGTACAACTCTAATAAATTAAAACCGAACAACTAAAATAGATTCATTATGAAGAGTAGTGTCCTTTCGTAGTGTCAGTTTGGATGAACTTAAATAAAAGCATACTTTATCATAATGTACTATTGTCCAATGTGAACAATATATTGCTGTATGTTGTATTGGGTGCAGTTTTGGGTAATTTTTTACCAATAAGGGTAGCAGTGAGTTTGTTTCTTACAGGCGTACGTAATTACAACTACCCCTTTGGATTAATAGCTTAGATTTTTGCATTTGAGGTAAATAGCAATCAAATATATACCATATAACATATATGGATAGTAATATACCTGCAACAGTTTCTAGTCGGCGTATCATAGCCATTTCCCTATACATTTTTAGACCATCTTTCCTAGTAAGAGTTACTTCTTTTGAGGGCCCATTATTCATTCGATGTAAACAGTAATTCTGAAATAATTGCACATCTTGTAACTATTAATTAAAATATTGTACGTTATAGAATTTTTATTACCGGCAATGTAAATGTTGCTTTTTCTACAACTGTTGAATAATTTTTAATATTTCGGTTTGTAACATTCTACAGAATTTGATTGAAAACAATATTATTTTTTAAAATCTAATTCAAGTATACGACGTTAAAAATGATACCTTTAGTAGTGACAACATAATGATGAAGCTTACAAAATTCTCTTAATAAAATTCTAATTAATAGTTTAATGTTAAAAGTTTATATTTTTACATAAGTCAAGTAATCTTAGTAGTAAGCTACTACGTTTAATATTCATATTAAATAAAATTACGTTGATTTCCTTGTAGGTGCATCAGATATCTTTTATAAAATTCGCTAGTATATGATCAAAACTTTTATATTCAAAATATGTATCCACCTTTTAGTCACGATCACATACCAGAAGTTGACATGAAGATAAAGTTGAATTTAGTTACCACAATATTAGTTGATAAGCGGCGATGACGCTGATGCAGACGAAAGGCTGCATATACGCAAATCGTTCATGTATCGCCACTTTAGTTGTGTAGCCCAGTATTTCTCGGGATTTAATCATCGTGGTCTGGAAATAGGCAAGTGACCATTTGGGACAATATGATGTACTACCTTATGTTTAACTGGATGTTTCAAGTAAGTAGGAAATATTAACGAAGAATATTCTTTTAATAATTTTCCGTAATCATTTTCTACTTAAAAACTTTTTATTGATGAACATGAACAAAAATTGTATTAGCTGCCATGCATGTCTGTGAATCTACTAGACGATTTTTTTTTTTAGATCAACAAGGGGATTAATTTTAGCTAGAATATTAGCACCTAAAATTGGCGTGTAAACCGTAGCAATTATAAATTCGTGTGTGAATCTTCTTCTCAATTCCAAATCAATTTTAAATAAATATCAATAAAAGTTAGGAGGTTATCTTTCAGGAAAATACGTAATTAAGTTTTAAGGGATAACCTAGAGGTCGGTTTTAGTATTAATTAAAAATGTAAAATTGTTTAGTGAATGCCTAATGAATAATGGGCGACTGTTTTTTAAAATCCCGCTATTTGTCGTCGCAACGGTAGAATTTTTTATTATTTTTATGCTGTATGATTTTATCTCCTATTTGAACTCATATAAGCCAGCTACTATCTTTGTTAGTGC
>JANSTX010011444.1:22841-36757 GCA_027564355.1 Penthetria funebris
GATTTTACAACGACAATAATTGTTCTCATGTAAATGTTAGTATTATTTTGTATATTGGTAACGAAAGTAACGACCGAGTCACAAAGACTAAAATATTGTTGGACCATGTGAAAATATTATAATCAAGCAATTTTTCAGGGATTGATTACCCTTTAATGCTCATGCACAAAATAACTCTATTTATATTTTATCTGGGTCATGGGGATAAAAAGGGGAGGGGTGTTATGAAAATAACTGAATGTTTGTTTTAGATTTCTGGGTGCAATAAAGTTCAGGAAACAGTTTTTCAGGAAGAAGATTCCTCAGAGAAGATGTGCGCTATATGATTGTGGCCCAAAATCTGACATTACAACCTAATTGTAGTTCAATAGTACGCGAGTGTGATGACTGAGTCAGTCTAGTGTTTAGGGCAAAGAATTTAGGTGCAATCGACTATTAGATTTTTTTTGTATTTGGTAAAAGTTTTTTTTTTGTATTTGCAAAAGTTTTATCGTGAAAGAGAGGAGAGAGAGATAGAGGGTGGATCTATACCAGGAAGAACCAGCAAAGTAAATTACCAAAATATTTACGTTACTCAAAAAACTATGATTGAAACAGTACCACATCCATTAACAAGGTCACGTTCTATAACAGAAAAAAAAAACACAAAATAGTCAATATGTAAATAACAATAATTCGATGCACTATAGATGATTTGGGCATTTAAGAATACATGCTATTCTGTATGTCCATTGAATCAGAAATTACTAGCACTCATAAATATTCGGTAAAAAATTTGGGATTGAAATACACATTAGTCACATGACTCTATAAGTAAAGCAAATGATAGAATCAATGCTATGTGAAGTGAATATTGCGATAAATGTAATTAAACAGACCGAATGCGGAAATATTTATTTACCCTTTAATTATACATAAGATAATTAATGCTCGAAATAAATTAAGAGGCAATAGTTTTAATGGAAATAGGAATCGGGTCGGTAATATTGTAAGATACGTAGCAGACTGGGATGTCCAACGAATATAAAATCATAAAATAAACTACGAACATGCTGTCCAGACATCCGTTTTTCGTTAGCGACAAGATTTTTAGATTATAGTGTAAACTTTTGTAGTTTGAAATTATAGAGGTATTACATATTATCGTAGAGTCAAAGAAAAATTACTGTAATCTCTAGGATTCTTTTAATTTTTTAAATTTCTGTTTGAATTGAATAAACTACACAAATTTAAGTATGATATAAAATATGTTCAGGAAATATAAATATGTCTTTCTATGAACAAAACTGCTAAAATTTACTTTAATTATTTTTTTTAAATTAAAATTTATAAAATAGAAATGCATATTCGTAATTAGTGTAATTAGTGGACATCACTAAACAAAACACATAAAAAAAATTCTTAAAAACATATTTTTTATAATAAAATATACACTAATATTAAAAAATTAAAAAAAAAAAAAATACCGAACCATCTAAACTAAATGGAAAATAAATACAGTAATTTTGCGTGTAGATTAATTATATAATTGTTTATTTATATTTGCTATAGTTTACACATTTTCATCACTTTTATTAATTTTAATTTAGGAAAAAATATAAAAAAAGAATTACACAAACACAATAAACATATTCAACATTCTTAACCAAACTATCCGCCAAGCGTAAGCAAATGGCGCCAGTGATGAAAGAAAATGTGCGAAAAGAAAAGGAGTCCGTTCAATATCGGTATAGTAGATCTATTAACTTGTAATATTTTACAGTGTACTTCATAGAAAAAGCAAATTTTACAGCAAACGTTTGTATATTGTGATTGTATAATGGCGTCTATTCTTGTGCTACTTAACTGTTTAACAAATTTATCATCATTTAGCTAATTATATTTAATAATATTTAAAAAATAGTTTCTAAAATTTGATTATAAAATATTATAATACAATGTGAGTATTGGCGATTGATTTAATTTCTCATCAAATTACACACTGATCTGGTAGAATATTTGCATTTTGTTGTTAGACAATGTAAGTACATTTGCGTTTATTATTTTTATTTTAAATTTGTTTTTTAAATAGTTATTAAATTGTATTCGCGTATATTGAATTAGTTGTTCATAATTATTTTATAACTGTAAGACATGAAGAAACGCCAGTAGATGCTATTAGACACATTCGATTTCCCTTGTAAAATGAAGTATTGGTTTTAAACTGTAGAAAATATTCGATTATTAATATCATATCAGCTTTTTTGATTCCACTGCAGGACAGGTAGATGGGTTTTCAAATTGGCAATTTTGTAGTAATTCTTATTCTAGTATGTTATTACCCGCATCATATATATACCGACTTTTAAGATGGTTGTTTAATCCGGATAATCACCTCTACCAAATTAAAAGACGAATTTTTTAGCTTATAATAGAATGCCTTCCAAATTAGCGTAATTTTAGTGTACTTTCTTCTGTATACTTTTGGATTGCGTTCTTTACATTTTACTTACATTTGTTTAAATTTATTCTGAAGAAACACTTTCATTTCGCTTACGTTTGGTATGTTAAACATTCATTCAAAAAACGTTTTTCCTGAATTATTTGGCTTCCAATTCCAATTCGAAACAAATGTTCATAAAATGCAATCCGTCCTCAATTTGAACAGCACTTGAATTATTTTGAGTTAATAAACATTAAAGGGTAGCCACTCTCTAAAATATAACTTTGATATTAAAATAAATAAATAAGTAAATCCTACTCGTTGCAGCTAAAATATGTGCGTTAAAGGTTAATATATCATATGTGTGGGGTAATTATTTAAACTAATCAGGTATCGTTCCGTTTTTAATAAATATCAAATGTGATAACTAATTCGATATTTGCGAAGTGAATTCATTACTTTCACTTTGATGATGATAATGATGATGCTTAGGCCCTGAGCTACCTTGGATAGAAACATTCAATTCGTGCTGCCTGCGGTAATCATAACAGATATTATTATTATATTTCTTGCGAACTATAAACTAGGATTGGTTCACTATCTTAAAGATGGATTGAGTAACCTAAGTTGCTATCAGTTCATTCGTCAACGTGTCGATATATGTTTATTCTTAAGTGGCCAATCTCAATTGATATTCCATTCAATAAATTAAAAAAAAAAACACGCTTCACACTTTTACCTAAATAATGAAATTTGAACACTACAATTTAATCATTTCAATAATACTCTCTACAGCTATTATATAATAGTTTATCTTCTGGATTTTTATTTCCCCAAAGATTTGCATATATTTTCCATATATTTAGCATGTATAATAAAATGTAAAAATTTGTTAGAAACTAGAATTGATATGTTCTTGTTTTCATTTTATTTTCCTCAAGATATATAACAGATAGTCAACAACCATTTATTCGACATATTGTTTTAACCATATGCGATATGAAATTTTACTAAAAGTTTTAGCGTCTATTTGGCGCCGCTATTTTGTTTTCCATGCATTTATTGAAAAATTACCGGAACATTGTGGAAAATTGCAAAAGTGTTACACATATAATTTTCATTTATTATATTTTTATTGTGCGGTTAATACATTCCAAAAGTAAAGTGCTTTAAATTTACTATCATCATCATTAGTTGATATCAATATTTAGACGCATAAAGCGCCTCCATATCATCAGATCAGAAAATTCATACGAAAGTTAATTTGCCCCAAGTAATAATAGACATTGCGATGGACACCAGCACTGGAAAATCCCGACCGGAACATGTCGTTAAACTATACTGGATACGTCTGTGTTAATAGCAAAGATGCTAGGAAGAAAAAATATATTAAAAACTCATCACCTTGTAATCAACACATCGTGTTCAATTCAATTCAATTTAATTCAATTCAAATTATCCTTTATTAAGTAAAATATAAATTCAAAATTTATATTTGTGATAATTATCTTTTGCAAATTTACAGCTCATCGATCCTAGACTATTATTCAGTACAAAATTATCTAGCTTAACTCGGAAATTTAATTGTAATAACTAAACTTACTGTAGGCAAGTAAAGTAAGATAGAACTAAAATTGGCAAAAGAAGATTACTAACAACAATTTTAAATGTAAGCTCGAAAAGGTAAAATAGTATTAAACTTGCCGCTAAACACGTCACACCGATATTGGTGTCTCTACCAAAATGACAATCTATTGAAAAGTCTAATTGTTGGACTAATTGTAGAATCTGTGATATTCTATAAATTAAGTTAGTATTTATCAATTTGTGAAATGATGAACATAAATTCACATTCACATGCAACTTATATCCGTGGATAATTTCAGTTAGTAAATGTAATATATTAGTGGAGGAATTTGTAAATAAGGATAATGATTGATAACAAATGATGAATACAAAAAATTGACATGACAATAGAATGCTGCGAGAAAGGCTAACATGTGCCGTCGAATACTATCGTAGTGATCAAATCCGATTTTTGAATTTGAAATTGAAACCAAATTTTACTGATACTGCCTATTTCTGTAACGTCCGCATTACAAGCATTATTCGACTGCTTATATATATCTACATTGTATGGTGTAAAGAAGAGACCAAATTTTAATGATGGGACATAGAGTTATTGACAACGATTGTTTAAAATGTCATTAGTCATCATACTCATTTCTAATTTAACATGACGTATTTAGATTTTTACTTCATACCTGGTACATACGAGTATATATAGCCTATATACTCGTAGCCTATATTCAATTTGAAATTTTAATTTATAATTTCGTATAAAGTACAGAAAATTATGTTGTGGAAAAATAAATAAATTATAGTGACATATCATTTTAAGGGTTTTGCAAATATTTACATATTACAATGTCATTCGTTACATTATTCCTGATTGCGAAAAGATGAAATAATTTTCTAGTATATCATCTCTTTGAAATTTGTTGGTTCGCTGAGTTTTCATGCAGATACATGCATCTTTCATATTTATCTATTTCAATATATGTTCTCGTTATCTGAAAACGGAATATTAGTTTCATCCAATATGTACTAAATATTTATATAAATGTTATATCATAGTTTATTATATTTATTTATATATATTTGGATGACCTAAGGGTTTTCTTAAAGTGTTCTTGGAAGTCATATGATAACATATTTTATGTTGTTTGCGTACTGTACATGCAATTTACCCAATCAAATTCCTTGGTCAATTATCGAATTATATTGATGCATGGTGATGTATGGATACCAGAATAACTTTAAATACTCACCAATAAACTAAGGTAGCTGCTATAATTATTTCTATATTTTCCATTCTGAAATATCAATTTCTAGTTGCTGTGATAGTGACACTGACGCTTGATGTTCCCATATGCTGTAAGGTACAAGATTATACTGTCACGATGTCAAAGCAAGGCAGTATGGGATGTGTGTAATTTATGAACGTATGGTTTATTGGCGTTGTTGATACATAAAATATATGAATGAGGAAAAATGTTGAAATTTAAGAACTTCAATGCGATGCAATTCTAAATGCTCATAAATGCAATGTTTCAATGTTTATATATGTATGACAAGTAAAATATAGACATAACAGTGAGTGATCTTTCTAAGAATAAAATTTAGACTTTTATATATCATTTCAATCAACGGTTTTTAATTAGAAACAATTTTGTGAATCAGAATTTAGTCACTGCCGACAAATCCTTTATTCATAATTTTGTCTGGACTATTGATATCATTTCATAGTCATCCATCTTCTAGTATGATTGACTAGTAACATGGATATTTGAAATATTGCGTCAAAATTATAATATTGTGTGCAAGTGAAGTACAATTATATTTTGAATTATTGTTCAAAGAATGCAATTTTTTAAGAGCTATTCAAAACTTCGTTAAAAATTTTCAAAATAAATTGGATAATGAAACATCGCGTATTTCAAAAAAAAAAAAAAAAATAAAATAAAAAATTATTGATTTAAAAACTATATCATAAAAAGGGCCGTGAAACACTTTTTGAATTTTTTTCTGATAAACAACAGAGTAACCTTTAGTCTATTAAAGATTATACTGTATATTCTAAAATTAACGTATTACATTCACGCTGATGGCCATATTGTTAAATTGGTGGTAAGACGTTTCAGATGCTGATTTATTTGGTTCGAAATCTATTAACCAATTTATATAATGATTGTATAATCTTTCAATTGAATGATTCCAAATTTGAATCGAGGCTTTCAATAATTTCTACAAAATTGAGAAGTGTGCTAGACTATAATAAAATATTACTACCAATTTGAAATTACGGAGAACATGTCATTAAAATATATACCTATGTTAGTTTTTTTTAGAATGTAATTGACAAATGTTTTCGGCATTAATGGTGGTAAAAAGCTTGTACAGTAATCGGAGTATACTATCATATAATGACTAATTGTTGGGACATTGACTGTTACCAAAATTAATATAAATATGGTTTCAACAATATTATGATATATTGTATACTGTATAAATTACAAACACTACGGCAAGTACAAGTATTTACTTGAAGACACCCTATATTTACTCAATTGTAATTATATATTTAAATTTATATATAATGAGGTAGTAACTTACAAGGTAGATTTCGCATGCTCCCCTCATTGCATATATACCTTATATATTAAATAATCCCCATTTCGTTGTAAATCATTTACATATACCTTTCGCTTTCATGATCTCTTCCGACTGTTTGTATTTTGAATTATTTATTTTGTAATGTTTTTCCTTTGGCAACAGGTAAATGCTAATTGTAGCGTCTTTTACAGATTTTTTTTAAAAGCTTAATAGGAACGAAATTTTAAGAATGTTATTGAGAAAGTGCTTATCTTTCCCGTTCTAGTTTCAAAGAGAATGCTGACAGGTAATGGCAAACGTTAAAATGATATATATATATATATATATATATTCCCTTCAGCAATTGACTACTATGGTGGAAAGTGATGCCTGGTTTTATTTTATTTTAAATAATTAATAATTATTGAATGCGACATAAATTGTAGAAAAGTTTTGCTTGTTAACCTAAATAGAGTCACTTCAGTAAGTTCATATAATTCAGATGCTCACTACAATCTTAAACATTTTTGTCTTTCAATAGAGGCTGTGGTGAGTGAAAGATAAATATTGATTAACATTAAATCAGGGTTTTAGTGGCATAGCGGTCAAATGTACTTTCGAAATAATTTTGAATAATATGGAATTATATTATCATGTATATTGTATTTCATGCAGTAGTTCGGATTAAATTTAAATAATTGCACTGATAAGAACTATTAGTTCGAAACCAGAGTTAAACACCTTGCACTGGTGGTTTGAATATATAATATGACTAATTATCATGTGAATTCTATAGTAGGTCAAAAGCTTTAAATGTAAGCTGGTAAGATGGGAAACAAAAGCATAATCTATGAAATTCGGTATTGGCACTACGTATCCAGCCATTCTAAAATATAATAGATGTATTTTCCATGCAATGACAATTCAACGATTCTTCTGCCAAATTCGATCATATTGTGAGACCGTTACTATATATCCAATTATTCAGATCTGTCTATAATTATGCATAATATATAATTATCACTCTTTTTTTTTGACTTTGATCTAAAAACATCTGTCAAATATTAGCCGTTTTAAATTAATTAATTCGTTTCTTTATTAGATATCTCATTAGCTGTATTATAATCTGAACTTTTATACCACACCGGCGAATAAGTTGCCATTTCGATGTTAATTTAAGTAAATTATACAGTAATTCTACATACAAGATTCTAATCCAGTATTTTTGGCCAAGACTTTCGCCCCTAATTGACATATCTTATATAATTGTGTTATTGGTGGCACCATACTGAGGTAAATAGGGATTGAACAACCACACACCACCTTATATCTCGCCAGAGTAGTTTATCAACGGAAATAATAAAATATACGACGCCGTTTAAATAGTAAATTGTTCTTTTCGACAGAGATGATATTCTAAATTAATTCTATATGAAATATGCGGAGTAACGTTCGAGTGACATTTGTCATATTAATTGTATTTTAGAAAATGAATGGATAAATTTGAAATTATTGTTTATTATTCAAAAATTTATATGATTTGAAAATGTGTTCAAAAAGCTCATGAAAATATTGTATGTAATTATAAAATAATAAATTTCTATGAAATTTCCGCTTAATATAATGTTCAAATACAAATAAATTTTCATAAATGTGTAAAATAAAGCAAACTTAACTGCCGCACCATTAAATGATATTTCAAAACTCAGTAAAATTTTATTGGTTTTCCAATATTTTCATCATAATATAGAAAACGGAAAATCGTATAAATTAAATTATATTCCCATTATGTATTCCCTCAAATATTTGAATAGTATTAGTACTAGAGGGTACTTCAAGTATTTATAGATGTGCTTTTATTGATTCAATTAAATTGCTTATGGTTGATAACCTTTAAGAAACAGTATAATTTATATAATTTTAATTTTTTTAACATGTTTTCATATGAAGGAAATTTATCCTTTTAAAATAAATAAATAATAATATGTTTATATATATACATTTAGATTACTAAATCAGGTTTCCGTGATCCAGAGATTTGTACTCTATATTGTCGGATGACGTGATGATATTTATGTTGAAATTCTATCGTTGATTCTGTACTAAGGGGTGTATAAGGGTGACAATATACTTACTAAGATCTTTTTTGTAAATCAATCTCACATCAATAAATTTCTATTTTCGAATTTGTGGCACCGGAAAACTATTTTTACGAAATATGTTAACCAGACAATTTTAATTGTAATATATAGCTTACGTTTTATGTCACCATCCATACTATGGATGCATAACTGACTGACTATAGGACCGAGTATAGCTGTATATATCATAAATGCTCATTTCTGGACTCAGTTCTCATTATTTTCGAAGAATCTTCTGACAGTTCCATAGTGCCCCATGTTTGCTTTCTCTAGTATTTAATTAATGTGAATTTTCCAATTAAATCTCTTTTTCGGGATCACTTCCAGAAATTTAACCTCATTGAAAATCCATAAGGTAGGATAGTGGACAGACACGCAAATTTCAGAGGTCCCTAGAACTTCTACGAGGAATTGAAATATATTGTGATCGGTCAGTTAAAGATGGCAATGGGGTTGTGAAAACTGGATTTTAGTTATCAGTTTAAGTAATTTATAATTGACTATTTTATGCTTAAATTGCATTAATAAAATTTTACGAGTTTAATTTTGCAATTGCGAGTGAATATTATAGAGTCAAGAATAATCATTAAAATTACATAAATTGTGAAAATTTCTACAATATTCAAATTTAACACACTAATTTATATTTGAATGTTCATTAAAATTCAATATCACGAAAACAACCCTATCGAGACACAGATAGATAGAAATATATTTTGCATTTTGTTTGTGTATATATTCATACTTTTATTATTGTTTTTGTTTATTTTTCCTGGTTTTAACAGTACTATATTTTTCGAAATATGTTACGCTTCGTTATCTGGAAAAATAAATTTTCCAACGAGAAATGTGAAAATTGCATGTAATTTTACTTTGAAGAGGAAATTTAATGTATTTTATTGATTTTTGACACATTTTTGTATTTTTAATTTTAAAACGATACATACAACGTGAAAATCGAGCTTGAACTGTTTTTTTTTTTTTAAATTAAAATTTTATACATTTTTGTTATTTAGTCATCAAACAAATAATATTTTTCTAGTATTCAACACAATTTTCTTTTTTTACAAATAAGAATTACATTCTGTCCTTGCATCAATCCTTTTATATGAAATAAAATGTTCTGCCGTTATATGGAATTTATGTATGCAACAATTTATAAATTCATTATTTAATCCTTAATCAATTTATTAAACCATTAACATTATAATTGTTAAAATTCATTTTGATATCTATTCTATGGAAATAAGACTTCATAATGCCGGTTATATTTATCCTTATAGTGTACAAGTCAATATAATGAGTATGTATGCTTTAATAAATATATATATTCCTTAGATTCGGTAGTAATCAGCAAATATTTAGGCCTTAGCTCTCATAGCAACATAATGAATCGAAATGACTAAATTTACGCAGATATTTAACTTTGATAGAAATACTATGAATTGAAATGATTTAATTTGCGAGGATATTTAATGTTATTCCATCTGGCATAACTCTACTAAAATATTTTTCATTTAAATACTATTGATGTATAAGCATTTTTATCAAAATTATCCTTCTTTCTGATGATATATAATTGGTACTTATTTCATAGCAAATTTAAATATATCCTATCATCATCATCATCATCGTCTTTTGTTTTACAATACATGGGTGAATAGAGGCGGCATGTGAAACCCAAGAAATATAGTTGAGACTACAACTTCAGTATAGAGTGATGCATATAACTCTGTATTATATTAACTTAAATCGTGATCGAATTACTAGTGACACTGAGTGGCGCTATATATGCAGTTTATAGCTTGAATAATCTAAATATTAGTCAATCAATCCATTTGTTATCAAGTTAGTGTACGTATATACTATTTGAATATTCTTTTTAATGAAAATAGACACATGCATAATAAAGAACAAGATGAATTTAGTCTTTGCAATACTTTCCCAAACCTATATATTTTTGCTTTACTTTTAGCTATCTTTGATTGTCGCATGTTTTGTCATAAGATCAGCTATTGCTTTGAAATCTTTTTGACTACAATAGTTTATTTATCTTTTATTTATTTTATAAGATGAATTTTTGAAAATTTGTATACATAAAGACCTATATGTACTTTGAACTGCATCCCATTTAATTTCAGATGTAAAAATATAGTATTTTCATGATGCCCCATTCAAATTTAGATGTTTTTAAATATATGAAATTAGACTGTTATTGATAGTGCATGTGAGTGTGAATGACTTCGGGGGAATAGTATTATCAATGGTTTTTATGTCGGGAAATCAAAAAAAAGAAAAATTATCTTATGGAATTGTTTTAGTTTTAGTTTTTAGATTTAGTCATCTCATGGAAGGCACGACGACAAGCCGAATACTAAATCACGTACAAACAAATAATTATTACTTACAAATAAATTCATTCATGTTTTCCATCCTTCACTCAACTGAAAGTTGGTTGAATATAACCGTGCAAAATTTGGAAAAACCGTCTTTGAATCACAATTTGTCACATCCTGGCCCAAAACTAAATTAATTATACGTAAGTTTATATGGCCCTCAACTAACATTGATGCTGGCATCCGTCCTAGAAACTTTTATCTCATATGAAAGTCTTGTAAAAAATAAATACATTAGTTTTTTCTGCACCCAAGTAACTAGTCCCACGTCAACAAATGGACTGATCTTTTACTTATAATTTATGTCACATTTATGTGACATGTTACAGTTTCTTAATAGAATTCCTTAGGTATTTGTTTCATCAGTGAAACTCCCTCCTATTACACTCAATTTAACTCATTTTATGAATATTTGATTGCATAGATTTCATAGTAACTCTCGAATCTGATATTAATTGAAATGTTTCCTGTATTTTTTACTCTTTGAAGATAACACTTATTGTGTAAGATTTTTGATTACATTTATTGTGTATTATATTGATTACTGTGCCTTTTTCTATATAGATTTGTGTTCGAACACAGTATAAAATGATTGTATTTTAAAGATAGTTGTTCGGGTTTCCTCACATTATGTTTGGTATATCCTTTGAATTGCATAGAACAACGATATCATTTGTATAAATTTTATCTTATTCTTATGTTTGTTCCTTGTTTAAAATTCTGAAATTTTGTTTTTTGTCCATTTTGTTATAAAGCAGTGTATTTATGTCATTCCACCATTTAAAATTATTGAATCCTGTTTTTGAAACTACACGCATGTAGATATCTTCAGTTGTGCGTACAGAGTAGTAATATAAATTTAGTTGCATTTTCGTCAGATTCTCCAAGGTTTTCTGTTGTATCGCCCATTCACCACTAATTGAACAAAATGCTTTTTAATGAAATTGTGTAATCAATGGAATATAATAATATGTAAGTTTAATCTTTTTGATCTAAATGCTCGTTCCTACTATTTTTTCATTTGTATATATAGGCACCATATGAACGTAAAGGAATATATAAGCCCTTTGGTACTTTGTATCCCATGAAAGAGAGTTTTATAAAACGTAGATTCTAATATCAATGAAAATAATTTGATTAGATTGCTTTTTGTTGTATGTATATATTCAAATTTCCAATATATTCATTTCGTAATTTTTTATGAATAGCTACATACTTGTAAATCAAAGCATTGATATGTTTATTTGAAATTTGAGAACGACTATATATACTCGTAATATGTAAATGTATGATTTAAAAAAAAAAAAAAAATTTATTTATTTTTAGATAATTTAAGTGCTTTAAAGATGGCATTATGAAATTCACAATCGATCGAGCGGCAAATTCTCTGTTTAACGTAAGTACCTTAATTTTTATATTTAAGTAAATTTATTTTAATTAAATTTAATTTGGATATTCTAATTCCAATCCATTAAATTAAGCTTAATTTGTAAATATTAGAATCCCTTTATCTACGCTATACTACAGAATATTTTTGAAACCATTTTTCAAAAATATATTCTTCATAAACTTTTAAGAAATATTGTCCATCATTGGTAATTTTCGAGATTATTGATAGCAAATTCTTTTCTATAAAAACTTAGCATATACCATTTTATTGGGGTGGTTGGTTGAATTTATTCTCTTCAACTAGGATGATGTTTATGTAATGTTAATAAGGTCGGTGTGTAGTATACGAACATCTATAGCTCTCAAGATTAATAACTTGAATATGTGTGGTGAAAAATTTAATAATGGCAATGAAAAAACTTATCATACCAAATATAAAAATCCATTCACATATTAGCATCCCTCTCAAAATTAATAAAGTTATTATATATTAGTCTTGTACAATCTCCATATCATTACTTTGGATTGGAATATTATATCGAGGTATTATCTTTTGCAGAATTTAACCTTCGTCTCTTATAAATAGCTAAATTAAATCAGCCTATTCATTATATGTTTCATTGCTGTATGACAATATAACTACGATTATTTTATCATGTCATGTCAGATTTTCTATCTTTATGGGTTGATTTATGCAATTATATGGAAAATGATTTTATAAGAGGAAATAAATTAAAAAAAAAAACACGTTTTAAAATTTATTAACAATTATTTTCATACCGTAATTTTTAAGTTAAGGTATGCTTTCTACAAAAAATATTCCATGAATTCCATGGTTTCTGTATTCTTAGAATTCAAGTTATCTGGTAGTATAACTTAATTATTGCAGAATTTATTTCTAAAATGTTGAAACATGAAAAAATACATGAAAAAAGTTTCGTATATAGACCATATATTCGGTAATGTCAGTGTATATATAGTGTTAAATAGAGTGTTTGATTAAATTATTCCATTAAATTAAATATACAATTGATCATCAATAACATGCTATAATAATAACATTGGAAAAAACTTGAACTGAGCGTTTTCTCAAGGGGCAGATTAATTAAGTGATGAATGTATGGGGGTATAGGGTACATATAGAACAAACATCTAAGTCTGACGTCTGTTATTATACTTCTTATTAAAAATTAACTTTTGTATGCAATGATCTTTAAATGAATTACTAAATTATGTTTTGCAATCCACAAATCTCATAAACATTTTTCTTATTTTCCATTCGGTTTTAAATCTGTGTCACAACTATATATAAGACTATTTTGTACTCTTATATATATATATATATATATATATATATATATATATAAATATTACAAATTTACACTTAACCCTTAGTAAATCTTTATGCTTTTT